>JANHGB010050740.1:0-11065 GCA_026283785.1 Coracopsis vasa | reverse complement strand
CGGTCCCCCCCGCCGTTGGCGTGGAAACGGGCCGGCAGCCGCGGCTCCTCCCCCAGCGCCAGCCCCGCGCTCCCCCTGCCCCGGCTCCCCGGGCTAGAGCGCTGAGCACCTCCCTGTCCGCGGGGGGCCACCGGGAGAGGGTTCCTGGTAGCGCCGTTCAAAAATCCCGGCTTTTAAACCTGCCTTTTCTAGGGAGAAAATGAACAGGCGCGGGCTTCTGCTCCTGTCTGGGCTGTGCGGGTAGTGTCTGCGGTCGTGGTGTGTCTGCTCCCTGCAAATCACAGATGCTGATGTGAAAAAGGGCCGAAGCAGGGAGGAGAAGCGTCAGTGGATGCGAGCGTTTGGACTGATGGATTGAGGAGGTGGCGGCTGCCTGCCTGGTGCCAGGGAGGTGAGTGAAATATTCCGTATTTCTTTTTCCCTTAAATCAGTTTAATGATGAACGTTTACCCCTCCGTGTATTTCCAAAATAAAAAGGGACTTCTTTTGCAATGCGCAAAAGATGTCGTTTTGAAACAGTAAGCTATGTTTTTGCTGGATGAAAGACAAGATGAATGTCACTGTGAGGTAGAAATATTTTGCTGTGTGCAGAGAAAAAATAGTAAGGAGAGGCAGGCTGCTGAGACAGTGAAAATGACCTTCTCATGGGATACTGGCCTTCTATCAGATGCTGCTTCAGCTTGATCCCTTTTTCACAAAATTAAGTCATCTCCCTCTCCTAGCCTGGATTGTAATCCGTTAATATCCAATACCTGAGCCTCACTAAGATCTGTTGTGTTCTCGTAAAGATTCAGAAAGAGAATCCATTAGATTCCGCCTGTTGGGAGAAGAGGCTCCACGCTATGTAGCACCTCCTCCTCCCAGGGAAATGCAGGCGGGCTAATGTTCTGTCAGAAAAGACTCCTGGTGCTGAATTTCTGTCATAAATCCTCCCTCTACGAGTCCCATCTGCTTGTAAGGATGTAAGGATGGGGTCTTTGCGGAGTCTGGATGTTCAACCTCTTTGCGTGTGGCTGTGCGCATGAAGGAATGAGGAGGTTTGGTGATATTAATCAATCCTCACCTGTGGATGGCTCCCAGCTGCAGTTGTGGTCCACAAGTTTTTTGGTATCTTTGCATTTGCATTTTTGGCAAGTGATTTGGGCAACCCTCCTCAACCCTTCATGGTAGCCAGGAGTGCTATGGACAACTGTATGTCAGGTTAATTCCTGCTAAAGGTACTGATCTGAGCTGGTTTGGTTGTTTCACTGTAGAAGCTGTTTAATGTGTGTTCTTGTGGTATTCATTGTGGAAGCTATTGACCAATCTTGACAATGTTTTCCTTCAGCATTTCTTTATGTGCTTTAACTGATACTCTTATACCCACAGCTTGATTTTTATTTTGGCTCCGTGTTTCAGACCATTGTGGATCACACCCTTCGGGTGGCCATCAGAGTTGCATCTCACAAAGGTTACAACTGCAGGTCAGGTAGATAAACACGGTCTGGTGAACATCTACTGATGGATCATGAAGGAGTCAAAATGAGTGTGTAATTTGTACTTCCTTAGGGGAAATTGTTTCTGACTTTATGGATGTAGACATTTGAAGTCTGAGCTGGTGGCTTATGTGCTCTTTATAAGAAATAGCAATAAATAGTTGCTTTTCTGCAGCAGAGTACATATTTGCTAGCCAAAGAGATACAGCTTGGCTGAACAGGGAGCTTTTTGCCATTAACTTGGTTGTCCCCATCAAATCATTTGGTTGGAAGCTGTCATGCAAAAAGCACAGATCCCTGCCCTTGGATAAAGGACACTATTACAGGATAGTCCTATATACAGAAGAATGAAGTTCCAGTCTTCAAGAAGCCAGTGACAGGTGTAATCAAAAGAAAACATCTCAGTTATATGGCATATTTAGGAGAAAATCTCATGATCTCTCCCATTACCCAAGTACTGACTTGCATTTGCAAAGAAGAATCTCACTTCTGTGTGTATATGCAATGCTTATAAATAAAGAAAAAGCAGATCAGTTCTGTGTAAGGCCATAGAGGTTTCATTCTGACAGTGGACCTTAAAGAGAAGAATAAAGTCCACGTGCTACATAAAGAATGTTACACCTCTGTCTGAGGATTATGTGCTTGTCACTTCATTGACCACTGGTGAACAGAGTTGAATGACTTCTGGAGGCACTACCTTGAATTGAGTGAGCCTCCACAGCAGCCCACTGTTTCAGCCACAGGCCTTGGCTTTGAACTTAACTATGATAATCCAAAAATAACCAGCCAGGTAGCTCTGAAGGACTGAAGTGGAAGTGTTCTGGTTGTCTTGGTTCAGATTACACATTGATGGAATAAGGTACCTTACATTTTAAGAAACCTAGACAGAACCAGAAACCAAAAAATTTTCCCCTTCTCCTTAAGGAATCTATCTGCTAAGCAGTGGGGAAAGGGTAAGTAGAGGGATAAGAGTAACAGAAAATTCAGTAGACAATAACAGTTTAAATCCTTAAATGGTGAGGTCAGCTATTCCTCTCCAGCCTAAGCAGATAAGGATTGTGACAGCAGATAGAGTCCTGGTTGATGCACAGTGGTGAGGCAGCAGAGGGGAATGATGTCTTTTTTCTCTCCCCCTCCATGAATTAAAGAAAAATACTCTTAATTGCTTTTTGTTAAATCACAGTAATTCCACTTATTTCAGAAGAGATTCTCCAGATTTATGAGGATTGTATATGACTATTCCTGTGTAAAGCTTTGGTCCTGCTTTCACAGGAGTCATTGGAAGTTTTGTCACTAATTTCCATGGGAGAGAGCCCAGGATCGATATGAGCCAGTATGGTTTCACCGATGAGGTTCTCCCATGCCCTCTAGGAACAACAATGTTGAACAGTTTTATAGCTGATTTCAGTGAGGTCACAGTCTCAATGACAGATTCAGTAACTCTCTACTAACATCACAGACTCTAATTTGTAAATTATCAGGGATTTCAGTGGCATTCTTTTTACAGTGAAAATTGTAATGTTATTTCCCCAAATGCTGTTATGGTTGATGTAACCCACTGTCAGCGGTACCAGCTTATTCCCCAAGGGATTAGCTGTTTTATCCATGAGAACTTTTAAACCAAAGCCCTTCAGAATGAAAATATTGGCATACTTACATACAATTGCATTATTTATACTGGGTGAGAAAAAGTGGCCTATTTTTATTAAAATTAAAAGGCTAGGTTTTGTTCCTTGTCCTCCCCAAATGCTCCAGAATAAATCCACATCCATTAAGAGTTACAACAGATTCCCTTCAGTCTACTTAAGGGGAAAATTTGACTTATACTATGTATGTTCTATTAAAACTCATATTTTTATTAAACTTTCCAGAATCCAAGACTGCTGACTAAGAAGTCCAAATTTCAGCTACCATATTGACGAAAGAATAATCACAAAAGGGAAAAACTGGACTGATCCAAAACAACTAAAGTTGATTCCCTTCTCAAGTCCCGTGGTCGTTTGAGGTATGTGGAATATACAAGTTGACAAAGAAGGGCTAAATTCAGCTTTTATTTATTCTGCTATTAAATCTGGAATTGATACGCATTAGCAATTTAAATTCTTTTAGCTTTAGACCACTGTAGACATGGACAGAATTTAACCCTTGAAATGAAAGCTGCAGAGAAAATACTCTTCTCTCAACTGTTGCTATTCACTAACACTGAGGGGCACTGGTGAAGTGGGGTGAAAGGAACAGATTATTGATGTGGGCCATCATTTACATGTTACCTAGACTTCAAACATTTTTACTACTATATACAGTTAAGATCACAGCTAACAAACACTTGGCAAAATTTCAGAAGGCAACAGTTTTCCATGTGTTTTTCTATTTCTGTAGTTCAGAGCATTATCTGTGGCTCAGCAGCAACTCAGCTCTCCTCAGATTTCCATTTTAGTATTTAGTATTGGACATTCAAAGTATCATTAGAGAACACAGTTTTACCTGACAAATCCTATTTTCCTCTGCCTTTGTTTTTAATTTAAGCCCCTTATACTAGAGGGCTGTTTCTCCTCTGGATTGCTAAGTCATCACATCAAAAGACAAGTGTGATAACGTTTCCAGACAATTCTATGTTACAGGAATAGCCTGTGAAACTACCAGTGATCTGGCAATGTTGGCCACTAGAAAACCATAAAGAGTCAAATCTGAAAACCTGAACCCAAATTGTAAGTATTCATTTTGCCCACATATGTGAATGATAATGACCAGAAAGTGAATAATGATTTCTTAGCAACTATAATTTGTTAATCTGATATTTTTACAGTAGATTAATTAATTTCCTGCATTTGGCAATTGGAAGGAATTATTCTCTTCACTTTTAGATACTTATAACATGGACATGTACGTATAGAGTAGTTGTTAAGGCTTCCTTATGACTGATGGAGAGAAAAAGAGATTCCTACAATGTAATTGATCAGATAGGATTTAACCACTATCTTAGTCTGAGATGCACTGACCTCTGGAAATTACTATTTCTCTCCACTGCCTACAAAGGAAGCATGGAGTGACTAGCTCAGAGGTAACCACCTACATGAATATGCTAAATCTGGACAGATGAATGTCTCTTACTGTTTATATTGTAATGTTTAACTGCTCTTAACAAATTAATTATGAAGATATTTTTATGGTTTACCATAAATATTTGTAAGCAGTAATACAGCTATTATCCCCTACCTACCAGCTCTTGTTTTGTGTGATAGGAAGTAGGCTAGCTGGCTTCTGCCTCTAACTGTATCTTAACAGTGCTATTGGAAAGTGGAGGAAGGACTTTACTAAAACAGTGCAAGTAATCCAAATCTTTTATCCAGTTTTTCCTCACACTCCAAGAAGTATTGTAGCATACGTTCCCAGTGTGTTTCTGCCCTTATTTTGTGTGCCTGCTTTCTATATTTTTAAACCTCATCAAGACAATGTGGAATAACTACCTTTATCTTCACAAAGCGCATCAACGCAAATACAATTAGGCAGCATATCAAGTGTTGATGCACAAAGACAGTTGACACAGTTGTGTTGTAGAAGGAAAAAACAATTCAACTGAATTGTAATCAATTCAGATGAATGTGTCATGGCATAATAACAAGAGCACAGCTGGATGTCTAGCTCTCGGAGGGCTTGCTGTGTAGATGGGCTGTGTACCTTGGTATTACACTTCTTCCATTGAAAGACAAATATCTGTATGATTTGAAAGGATACTCAGGTATCATCCAAGGGAACACCTTTCTGAAAATAACACGGTTTGAGTTATCAGGTTGGCTTTTTTTGAATAAAAAGTTTCTCCTCTGGATATTTAGCAGCCCAAGTCATATAATCCAAATATTTGGAATGTATTAACAAAATATTATTTCATTTGGATATGTAATACACATTTATACGTATATAAAATCCATCAGTAAATTAATACATATGACACTAACCAAATCCATTCTAAACTAACATATACCGGAATAAACACTGCTGCACTGGAGCATCTCTCTGTACTGCCACCAATTTTATAGTTTCCCACAAAATACCTTTGTGGCAACTGGGTCTTGGCAGGAAGCTTTTCTCTCAGGATGCATTTCTGTGCCTGGCCTTTTAAATTTGGCAAAGTCAGGGTGCTATAGTAGAAGCCATTTTGTAACAGGCAGATACTTATATATTCTTACAATTGCTAAGAACCTATCGAGCTTTCATTTCGTATTGCTCAGTAATGGTAGAATCTCACCTTAATCAGTCATTTCAGAGACATGTTTTTAACCTCTTTTTCAATCCATTTATGTCCATGAGCAGATAAACTTGCCTCAATTTGTAATGCAGTGACATTTATGTTGGTATTTAAAATGCTAAGGCTAGCCTACTTCAAATTTGAACAATTGTTCTATTATCATATTGTTTCTGTTCCCTGACTAGATGTGCATAAGTCCTCTGATTATGTTTCCTGCTGTGAATGTTCCCAAAAGCAAATCTGAACTTTGCCTCCTGACGGTGATTACATAGGTGTGTCAAGTTTGCTTTTTGCAAGTGTGTTCACAAAAAGAAGCAGAATGCTGAAGCCTTTATGTAATTTTAAGCGGCAGGAACAAATTCTTGACTACTAATTTCAACAACGTATTAATTCAAGGGATTAATAATTGTTTTAACATGGCAGGACTTTAGGCTGAGGTGTATATCAGTGCATTTTATTGTATTAGTATGACATTCTTTGGCTTCACAGGTCAAGTGAATACCTAGTGGTCTAAACAAATTGAAATATCAGGTATCGACATCAACAAGAGGTGGGAATCTATGACTTTTAACACTGCAAATTACAGTTCTCCATTTTCCCCAAGAGGACTGGTTGTTCACTGCAGTCCTAAACAGTGCAATTCTATGTAATAGAAGTTAATACACAAAGTAATAACTTACCAAGTGGGCAAAGAACTGAATTATTTGGTCTGTTACAGTCCTGTTCTCTACCAGTGCCTTGTCTGTGATGAGAGAAGTCTCTCTCCCTGTTGTGGTGTTGGCCTAGCAACTGTACTCTTTTTCCCACTTCTGCAGTCAAGGAAACCAAGAACAGCCACTGATATTGGTGACCTCTTTGGATGCTACCTGGAAACTGTTTTAATTCATGCTGTGATTCTGGCAGGTCCAACCTGGCTCTGTAATGAAGGCTGAATCACAAAAACCATTTCTTCTTATTCAGATCTTAAGCTTCAGATCCCCTGTTCAGATCAAGACTACAATTGTCTCAGTTTCTCTGTATTTTTGACTAACTCATTTTGCTTTTCTAGTTGTGTCTTCTGATCCTGGAAAGCAGTGGATCCCAAGTAGAAAATACTGCAATATCCTAATTTGGAAATCATTTATTTGTAAAAATTGATCTGAAAGAAAGGGGTGATGCCCATTATAGCAAAGGTATGATTTAAAGGGAAAGTTGGGCATGCAGATGCATGGAACTCTGGGGGTGGTACCTTGAAGTACTGTGGACTTAATTAACAAATGACAGGAGAACTCCCCAGTGAACAGGACAGTTCCCTTTCTTCTTATGTTTTGGAGAAGTTCTACTAGTAATACTGTCTTTGAGAGAATTTCAGTCAAGTGAAATTCAAGTGAATATAAGGACAGTTGTTACTTTCTCATAATCCTATAATCTACATTGTTTCTATACTTTTCTACCAGTCTTTCATAAGACTCAAATGGAAAAGGCTAACCAAATAGAAGTTTATAGTACTCCACAAAAAAGGCCCTATATGATAGACAAGCAATTAACAGTTACCCAGTATCACCTATAGGACTACCTTTGAAGTACAGGGAAAGACCCTGCTCAAGAAAATACCTGTCTTTAGATGTTTAAAAAGTAAGTTTAGTTTAGTTAGTATTATCAGGGCAGTGGCCAATTGAAAAATGTAAGAGTTCTTGTTCTTTTCCACTGATGGGAAAGCACAGGTCATTGTCCATGAAAAACAGAAGAGTTCCTATTCCATACCCAACCTGTAAGTCTGAACTAAAGAGTTTTTATTAGGCTAGAGACACCTTCCTAGATTATTCAGAATAGGATCACCCAAATGAGCTGACTGGAAGTAACTGATCAGGTTGGTTGTCAGAATCAAGAATGGCAAAATTTGATTAAAACCCTGAAAGAAAGTAGGAACTGCTGCTGATGGTATGACTTGTTCTTCCTCCCTGAAAATAACTTGGGAGTGAAGACGAGACACTTTCCTTCTTGCTGTCAACTTATTGAATAACATTGTCTTTTGATCACAACTAATAAAAGTGGCACTTCAAAGGTACCACCTTATATGGGCAGCAAAATATTATAGAATGACACTAGAAATCTTAATTATTTCAAAAAGTGTTTTTTTTGTAATAAAGTTTGTACCTGCTTTGTCTATGTTTGCATTTGGTTTCTGTGTGTCAGAGTAAATGATACATGGAATGTGCACAGTCCCCAGAAATTAACCTGGTTTCATCTACTTTATGGTGAAATATGAAAACATTAGCAGGGAGAATTTTGAATGTATTATTGTCTTGCCAAAATACAGTATTTAGGTATCTTTGTACCATATCTTATTCTTGGTGTTTTGTTTGTCCAAATGTAGGTAATCTGTGATGAATCAAAGCTATCTATATCACTGTAACTTTGAATTTTGGATACTTTAAGTTTTCATCCATTAAGAACTTTTCATAAAACTTATCAAAAGCTTATATAGACAACTATGTTTAAGAAAATAGTAAAGTGCTTGTAAACCTTTTTTTGAAGGAGGCCAGATGGAATGCTGCCAATCCGTGCAGCACTGCTATGAGATACGATGTGCAAATGGAATTTTTTTTAGACATGTTGTTTGTTATCTGAGTTTACCTGTGTTGTGAAGAAGATTTATATTTGATGGAGTTACATAGGCTGAGTTACACAAACTGTTGGCTTTATTTCTCCTGAACTATTTGGTGCAAAATATACTTTGGAAGTAGAAGACTGTGAGTAAAGGTGTATATCAGTGGCATTGCATCTCAATGGGATTGCTGCCACCTGGAAGAAATTGAAACAAAATTCAAATTGCTTTAAGCTGGGTTGGGTTAAAGGCTAAATCGGCTCTGAGCATTTTTACTATTGCCTTTGTATTGTGCTTTTGGTAGAGGTGGGAAGAGATCTTATCAAGCATCTTTCTTGAGTTGAGAGGTAAAACATTTCAGGTACCTTGTTTTATGGAATGTGTGTAGCTTTTTGGGTTGATATTAGATAATGAGCTATTCTTTTACTACTAAGATGTATGCTCTGGGAAACGTTTAAGCCTTGCAACAATAATGATGCAGAAGCTGTTTATAAGTCACAGGCAGCATTAGGAGGCAGTAACCCTTGTCATCTTTTCTGAGTTACAATACTGAATCTAATACCTCAATTTGGAAGTCTTAAGGTATGCTGTAAATGAACCAAAACATAACAAAACACATGCTTTTAAGTATGGTTATCCTGGAAGGCTACAAGTAGTTACCAGGCAAGAAGTGGTATTACTCAGTGGTACCTGAGAACAGATCACTGAAAATGCGGCCCCTCTCACCCCTTCACCCCTGCTCACAGAGTAATCTGAGTGGTCTCAGAGGTGCCCTTGTCCTCTTTTAACAAAGTTCTCATGATCATTTATTGTTCTGCTGTGCACTGTAGATCCTTGCCCTTACCTGGTAGATCTGCTTTGTGAGTTTAGGGTGAATTTGGAAGCTGAAATCCATACAGCTGCAAGAGCGTTGACGCTGTTTTGACCTGATAATGCGTTGCTGAGAAATCTGTGTATGACCTTTCCACTGAGGTATGGATGCATTCTGAGTAACCTCCAGTGTATGTATTGTTTTGTATCCCAGATGTGTGCTCCTTTCTCATAATTGTTTTTACGACAGTATCAACAGCAGATTTTTAGTGAGCAAAAAGAAATACAATAGTAAGTCATCAGCTTTTTTCCTGCGTGTCTCGTGTGTGTGAAATGCAGAATGCAAACTAGAATAGTTAGGAATCCATGGCTTCTTATTAATGGTAGAATTTCAGCTTTTTGTGCCATCTTAATAGTAGGATACAGTGTTACCATAAGTAACTTTTTCTGGTAATATGAGAAATGAATAACTAAGGATTCATTGCTGAATAATGAATAAACTAAAGGCTCGATTAGCACCTTTCAGCTTTAAGATAATTTTAGTGCCACAGCTATTTGAGTCAAGAAGAGATGTCACTGAGAGTAAAAAGAACAAAAGAGCAACCATTTGAAATGCTGCTGTTAAACTTATACTGTGTGGTTATTGTCATACATTTGTCTGGTTTGTGAAACACTCACAGAAGCTGTTAGGCCTGCCACATGCAGGAAAGACCTGCAAAACTTGTTTTTACTACTATTAACAGTCGCAGTGGATTGTGTATATAGTATCATGAATTAACCTATCTGTTCTCAATATTTGATGGAAGAGCCTGCTTCTAACAAAATGAATGAAACGAGAAGGGTCACAAAATGGTGAACTAATTGATTAGGTACCTTGAAGAGAAGAGATAATTCTACATGAGTTGTGATACAAAAGGGGAATTTTTCTGACCTCATCACGGGAGAACTTGTACAATAGGACAGATTTGCAGACTGAATTTAAGGTCTAAAGAACCAGCAAAAATGCTGTCAGAGGTTTTAGTAAAAATATAGAAATTGTGGCTGCATGGCTGGGGAGACCTGCAGGGAATAAAAAGTTTGTAATTGGGGGAAAAAACCTGAATGCTGAAAATGCCCTTACATAAAACATAAACTCGCATAGGAGTAGTAGTTACCTCCTACCCCTCTCTCTCTGCACGCACACGTATACACACAGAAGTACTAACAGTGTTAATAGAACACCAAAAGATTCATCAGTATGTGTTACAAAATCTGGAGCTACAAGTGCTAATACTTGTATTAGTCGTACAGTTACCAATGCACAGCTGAAAAATAACAAATTCAATCGCATTTTTTCTTTATCTTTTTGGTTCATCTCTAATAACAAAAATAAATCCATTTATCATTTATATGTGCCAGGTTTGGGGAAAAATAGCTAATTACAAACTCACTTGAGGCTGAAAAATTACAACTTTTCCCATACAAACCTAAATCCCGGTACTCCTGTGTTACTGTAAATACCCAGGGTAAAAATACATGCAAGCTTCCTCAAAAGATGAACTTACATTTAGCAGCTTGTTTTGTTACCTTTGCATTTTTAAAATAACAAATACTAACTAGTATAAAATACCTAGTGCCTTTGTTTTGGACAGAAATCTCTTCTTAGATTATGAAAGTGATCAATGGTGCTGACAATCTGCACAGTGTGATGAACATGTGAAGCCATCCTGACTAGGTTTTGTCACAGTATGACTCAATCTATGTGGTCAAATTTGGCTTCTGTTTTTACAAGATTGACTAGACCTATGAACAAATATACATAGTGAATGCCAACAGACTCCAGGCTTGGAACATATGCATGTAGGGAAGAAATGAATCTTAAAGCACAGTGATACTGATCATGCTTCAATATCCACTAGTAATACAGCACTGATGCGATCACATAAAATGGAGAGCTGAAAGTTACAC
>JANHGB010050739.1:0-21690 GCA_026283785.1 Coracopsis vasa | reverse complement strand
ACCTCCCAAAAAACCCAAACAACCAACCCCCCAGATTTTTGTCTAAAATAATGAATTTTAACTCTCTTATAATGTATCAGATTCAGCTGGGAAGTTAGTGAATATGAACAGATGTGAAATGAGTTTTGTGCTACTCTGAAGTTTTGCTGGGAACTTTCAATAGGAGCACATTTAGGAGAAAGGCTACATAATTATTCATTTAGTGCTTTTTTTTTTTTCTAACATATTACAATGATCCTATTCATGTTACAATTCAATTTCTACTATTTACATTTTAACCTTAGAATATAGTCAATTTTGCTATTGAAAAGAGACCTGTGTAGTGTTCCAGTAACTCATCTGCTAACATAGTTGCTTGGTTTTGATGAATGGACCCAGTCTAAAGGATTCTCTACTATGATGTGTGATACCTCAAAAAAATAGAAATGTGTTTTTCATCAGCGGATTGGAAGGAATCATTTATATTGTCATATATAAATGATTTGTTATTGAATGTTGTGTTCCCTCTGTTATATTGAGCTGCTCATTTGAAGTATGTAGGGAGAACTTACTGGGTAAAAGCTGTTGTTCAGCTAGATAATGATATCCCCAAATATGTAAAGCAGATCAATCCTGTGTGACTTTATAGTGTTTGTTTGTTGGTTGGTTTTGGTTGGTTGGTTTTTGTTTTTCTCTTTTTTACAGAAATGACAGTTCTGTTTCTACTAACATTCTGAGTAGTGTTGAAAACTAAGAACAGTGGCCTTTTAACATTACATGTTGAGTCAGTATTAAAACTTAGATACTTTGACATGCAGAACAGGCAAATAGCTGTGGTTTCTACTTTAAATATATGAACATCAGAATGAACATCTGAACTCAGAGATATTTATAAATTAGTGATGTTGAGGATCAGCTTTTTTTATAAAGGCTTATCTTGACCTAGGAAATATCTTTGTAATGTAAAAATGTTTGTGTCTGTATTTCTTTTGTCAGTGGAAGAAAAGTCTGATGTATGCAAACAGTGCTCCTTGTGCAATTAATTAATTTCCCATTCTTTGTATGAGGTAGAATTTCTTAAAAACAGGCACACACACTCATCTGATTTGCATTTCATTTTGATACTTGCATAAAGATTTTCTAGGCTTTCTGATCTTCTCTTTTATATATTTCATTTTCCTCAGATTCTGAGAAGGTTTGGTACTGAGGGAGTCAACTGTCACAATGCCCACAATTAATGATAAAACTTTCCTTGTCATTCTTTCTCTGCATCGCTGTAGACATTTATGAGTAAAGTAGAACATAGTGTACCTGTGCTTTGGATGCAAAATCTGTCACTTCACCTTTTCTTCCAGGGAGAAGACATATAGTTGAAGGGACAGAGCAGGACAACTGATGTTACTAAGAAATTCACAGAAAACTTGCTTCTTTGTTTTTCTCTTTCATATTGATTTATTTTTAGTTGTGGGTTTTTTGTTTGTTTTTTTTTTTTTTTTTGTTGGTTGTTTGGGTTTTTTTTAAACTATAATATTTGCTCATAATTAACAGAAGCATTTGTATTATTTTATTTTGAGTCCGCTTAGAGATTCTTTTTGAATGGTACAGTGTGAATGAGCCTTCACATGCATTTAGATACTACAAACTGATGTCAACATAGTATCGCAATACAGTTGGCTAAACAATGCCAAATGCAGGCTCATAATGTTTGGGGAGGTTGTTAAATGTTTGATTGAAGATCCTGTACAGCAAGGTGGTGCATTTCCTCAAGATTTCCACTTATAAACATGAAGAATTTTTTTTAAGATTGATCTGATTGATGTTAATGTGGTGTGTATGTTCTGTGCTTCACAGAAAAGCTCTAAATGACTCCTGTGCAGAGAAAGTTTTTAATTAATACAATGTTTAGAGCTCTCTGTAATGCCTCTTGCATTGGTTATGTTGTCTCATACCAGTCTTAAAAGTTCCAGATCCAAAATAAAGTGAAGTCAGTAAAATATTTTCTTCTGCTTCAGGAGATTTTTTGATTAGTATACTCTGATTTTAACGCTGCATTTAGGGTTAAAATTTAAGCCTCTAAACCAAGACTTCAAAAATATCTAAAAAGCCTTTAAGGTGACAAGAGCTTTCTTACATTCTAGCAGCTATCATGGCTTACAGTTAATTAGCACTGGCTTTCAGATTTTCAGTGAAGAGAAGAAAATAAAATTAATTTTCTGATTCAAGGTAAAAAGTACATGGACATAGTATATTCTAACTCTGATTCTCTGCTGTAAATTATAACAATGACCAGTAGAAGGACCTTTCCCAACTGTAGAATGTGGTTTTTGGTACAACATGATTTTATTTAGAATTAAGTCAATAGTATATAGTCCTCTATGAGGGAAGTTTTTTACATTTAAAGAAGAGGGACTGTGTCAATGATTTTGCAATTGTGTGATGGTGCTGAGGCCTATTACAACAAAAGGAAAGAACTGTGACATGGCAAAAGATTAATTTTTGGTAGATTTAATAGATTTCTTGACTGAAATCTTGATAAATGCTGGCTCTATGAAATTACTAACGTAGCCTAGTTGATACCTGAGTGTGTTATACAGGCTGTGAGGCAAAAAAACTATGACAAAAGGGTGCCTATAAGAAAATAACACCACTGAGACTTATATTTTCTGGAAAAAAAATATACTGTTTTGCAAAATACAGGTTGTGACGTACACAGTGGCTAGCTTTCACACATAACAATCACATTCAATATAAATAGAGGACAAGGTGTTAATAGCTGATGAATCAGACTTCTCCACATTCCAACAGTTCAGAATACTAGGATATAACATTTTAAAATTATTTATTTTTAAATATTTTATAAAATCCAGAATATAACAAACAGCATTCAGATTGCCTACTATAAATGTATAAATTTATATTGAATAAATATGTAGGGACCATCATGGATGGTGATTTCAGTGACTTGCTCTGTTGAACTGACTATCTGCTAGTGGAAATTATACCCGAGTTCCATACCTACTAGCACTTTCAGTGTGTTGTCTAGCCATATAATCCTGTTAGAAAATTAAGCAGTTGGATTTAAAAGATGTTCCTACTCCATGGTTGTTTTGTGCATTTTTAGAAAAGCTTCTGTGGAACCCTATTTTTATCTGCATTAAATTCTGTTGTATTTTTCCACCAGTTGGTTACTACCAAATTTGATAGATCAATCAGAAACACTGTAAATAGGGGAAATAAAAAGCAAACAACACAGCAGAACTGCATGTGTATAAAACCTATGGCCTTTTTTGTACTGTGGAAAGGATACCTATCAGAATGCCCTCATTTGTTTGGATGCAACTGAGCTTCAAAAGGGCAAGGCAAGCGTGGTGTTTTCAGAATCTTAATTTATTGTGTGACACAGTTCATAAACCAGCAGCTAAATGTGAAAACAGAATGCATTTTGGGGCCAGCTTAATGCATCTTTACTTTTTCTAGAAATGAAAATACTTTTTTTCTTTTTTTCATCCTCTTAACCTTCCACACTTGAGATGCTGTGGCATCGGAGCAGAGTGGAGAGCCTTTTCTGAACGATGTGCCAGGATGCTGTCTGCTTGGCTGGGGTAGCTCAGCACTTCAAAAGCCTGGACAGATGGGGTGCCATCTCATGAGAGCTAGCATGCTGTTGGGCTTCAAAAGAATTAAGAGTTGAAGGTGTATCCAGTTGACATACCAGTTCTGCTGCTAGCTTGTGTTACAGCAAAAGAGAAGATGAGGGCACAAACAAAAAAAAAAAAAAAGAAAAAAAAGAAAAAAAGGTATGCCTATTGTGTTCTGTCTCTCAAATCTTTATACTGACAGTTTTAAGAGGTAGGAAAAGTTTTTGAGTAGAGCTTTACTTCTTCCATTGTCCTACTCTCTCTGTCTGGTGCTACATTTTCTGAGTGCAAATGTCCAAACTAATACAGAAAGAACTTTCCCAATCCTGAATATCTGAGAATCTCCTCCATTTTTGTGTTTTCATTACTATTCCTATAAAATCCAAATGTGGTTTCCTGTTTATGTGACCTTTATTGTAACATGTGCTGTGGTTCCTATACTTGATTCATTCCTTCTGTACTATTCACCAGCACAGCTTTTTCCTCTTCTTAAGGCATTTGTTTAAAAACTAATCATCAGCTGCATACAAATGGATCTGCAGTGATATACCTTCTGCTTGCAAACAGCATAAGGCAGCCAAACTTCTACAAGAGATCAAAGAGCTAGGTTACGTGGGCAAAGGTATGCATTGAAGACAGAGCAGCTGCTCCAGAGTCTTTTGAACTTTCATTTACCTCCTCCCCCTTCACAAGCATGGTATCATGGCAGCAGTTTTTCACAGCCATCAGAGACTGCATTCTTTCCGAAACTATTACCAAATCTCTGGTATAAGAGCTATGGTATATGCTTGTGCTGAACGATTTCAATTGAGCATGTTTAGGGCTTAAGCAGGTTAAAGTACTGAGGCTTGAAGTTAACTCCAAGTGAAGTCACTGGAAGTGGGTAGCGTTCCTGTATGTGGAAATGGCTCACTGTTCATTTGCTTAGCTAAAAAGCAATCACTTCTTCCATTCATACCCTGGTATAATAGTTCTGAGCTGTCTGAAGGAAGAGATATTAAAAAATACCACTTTTTATTTTAAGAACTTATTTCATTTTCTTGCCTTGGTTGCAATTTGGAAAAAACCCTGGGAAGCTGTTTGCTCTTTCCTAAGCGACTTGTGCCTACAGCACAGTCCGGTGGCCCTCTGCTGATGTGGGGCAGTGCACACAGCTGATTGTGACTGGAAATGAAGATGACTCTTTGTCTCTTCTGTCATGTTAAATTCTAGCACTGGCATTTACAAAGCCCTTTTGAATGAGTAGCTTCAAATTGATCCAGTTTGTTGAAAAGCTTGAGGCCCACTGAATTGAAAAATAGCATTTGGATTGGAAAAAAATGATAGATTTCAAGTCACTATGCAAGCTTTGTGAGACTGGATTTTGCATTACAGCAGTCATTTAGAGTGTGCAACTGCTTGTTTCAGCATTCTTTTAATTTAGCAACTTTTCCCCCACTAAACTTAGAACAGAAAAGTATTCCTGTATATGTGTATGTATATACGTGTCTCTGTGTGTGCATGTGGATGTTAGTAACAGTTATGTATAAGAAATAATAATTTGAAATGCCTCCTAATGCTGAAAAAGAGTTAGAAGCTATTTCAGTGCATTTTCTGAGCATGTTGCACTTGTGAATACTACGTATTATGTATGCCTTTGCGCATATCTGTAGAAGTTGTAGTATGTGGTAGAAACTCATGGTTATAAACTGAAATGCTGAATTATTAGATTTGCAGATAATTGATTCCTGTGGATTACAAATGTATTAAGACATTATGAATTTATCAGCTGCTAATAACTACATAAATTATTAATAGTGTCATGTGGACACACAGTATGATAATTTCATTTCTAGCTTTACTATTTTTCCTTTCTGGAAATCTTGTGACTAGAATCTTGCAGATTCTTTTCTAATAGTAACATCATGAATCAGCAATTAGCCTTCTGTTTGCAGAAAAACTTCAAGCTGTGCACTTCAAAATTAGATGTAGAAGTTTTTCAGCTGCATAGTGCATTTATTCTCTTTTTTGAAGAAAATGTCTAGGTATGACAAGGACAGTTAAAGCTTACTGCTTAAGCATTAATTTGAAGTTTGTATTTCCATGTGTCATCCATTCCTCTAGAATTTGTTGGGTTTGATTAGAGGTTAACAAAAGGATTTGGAAAATTCCAGTCTTCAAGTGTCATAGCACTGATCACAGCCATACGCCTAAATATTTGTTGTCCATCTTCCCTGTCTGTTCTTCCTTCCCAGAAAAGGTTGCCTGCTGGAAAAGCAGTCTCAGGCCATACTGACAGCTTGAACTGCTTTAAGGGATTGTAAGAAGTTTTCACAGTTCAAACAGTGGACAGTTTACAAGCTAGTGAACAATTTGACTATGTGGATAGATATGTGCTAGAGTTCAAGGCTGTGACCTGCTGCTGTTTGTATTACTAGGATAAAAGTAGCCACTGGGACCAGGATTAGCAATTTAATTAGAACACCATATAAAATTCATGTCATTTGCTGAACCTGTGTCATTATACATCTGTTATATCACAGTTAAAGGAAAAGGAAAGTCAAGTAGTATTTATGTAAACAATATAATTAGAATTCTATAGTTTTGTGGGTGTTACATCATAACCTTCAGGTTTTATAATTTGCATGTCTTGCCTGTGTTTAATCACAGCAACACATTCCAGAATGAAATGCTCTTATGGAAAACAGTAACAATTTGGCACCGTCATGTATTACAGTTTGACATCATAAAAAAACCCCAAACTCTTAGAAAATTTGTAGACATTTAAGAGAAGAGCAAGGATATCAATCATCATGATAAGTAATGCTAGCAAGAGTAATAGCGGGGATAAAAGTCCTTATTTCAAAGTTTAAGCTAACTCCTCACTGTTGAAAATTAGAATGAAAATATGATAGGGATGAGATGACCTCAAAGGTGCCTAATTGTGTACAATCGGCTTATTCTGCATGATACTGGTAACAGCTGGGAACAAGATGCTGGATTTAAATGACACATCCATTTGCCTGAAATTTTCTGATCAGTTGTTAAATTCTAGACTGGAGCTGTATTTTGTTTTCTGAGGTGGGCCAATACATTTTATGGCCTACAAACTGCTGCTGTAGGTGACTGTTAAATACCAAGGCTATCCAGACTCCCAGCTGCTAATGGCGGGCGAAGCTTTTGCCTGTCCTCAAACAGTACAGTGACACTTGGTCCAGAGTGATCCTTGTACAGAAGGGAGACACATAGTACGACCATGGGGAAGAAATAGTTGTGTCAAAGAAATAGTTTACTATGGCTGCAGAAGTTGCATTCTTTCAAAGATTTTAGCTGCCATCGCTTTACAATTTTTGCATTTATAGCTGCAATATGCCTGAGAAGCTGATCAAGGGAATGAGTTGGAATCTTGTGACATTTGTTGGCTATACTTAAATAGAATAATTTGCTCCTAGAGGAAAAGTGTCATACTTGAAATTTGATATTTTTCTTTTCAAAATGATAGAAGCCTTTGGCATAAAATTTATTCAGGGTCACATTTCACCCATAACCTGTTTTTTTTCTTTTTCAGACCTGTACCTAGTTACACTTTAATATTTGCAGTCTCTCTAGATTGTCAACATCACTGTATAATAACCAACTTATTATAGAAAGCAGCAAATGCCATGCTGCCAATCACTTGTCCATCACACTAACAGGTACACTGCCATTGTCAGTGTCAGGCTGAATGCTTGGGATCAGTTAGACAGGTGAAGTAATTTACTCATCTTGTAGTGGCAGAAGGGGACACCTTATCAAGGAAAAGAGAGAAGCATCTTCCCTTGGTGCATTTGGTATGTGGCTATATAACTTGGATTTATAGTCTCTGTGTAGAAACCGATGCACAGACTGAATTTTACTCTAAAGGTGGGGGTAATTCTTTTAGGCATCATGAAAGAATATTTGTTTTTCCTTTCTATTCACTTTATCCACTGTCATTCTCACACTCTCCCTCTACCCTGCCTTGGACCTTTTGTTATTATCGATTTAACAGACTGCTAGATGCTAAATCTTTAAAAGATCTGTCAGTCTGTTGGACTAAAAAGAAAATCAGACCCAAACTTCAATGAGAACGGTCAATTCCGTGCATTTAAATTTTTCCTACTGCCATTGTTTCGGCAGTGTTTGGAACAGAGATAGCCAGAGCATGATTTACCATTTCATCCGAAGGAGAATGAAAGTAAGAGTTATTACAGCAGTACTGATGTCAGTCTTCACCCATCCTGATCTCTGTAGCCATGACAGCTGCTGGTTAATACCTGAAAGTTTCTGAGGGCAGTGGAGAAAGAAGTTGCTTTATTTACCTGTCTTTCTCTGTTACTGTCAGTGTGCTGGACAAATTTTCCAGTATCATCTGTGACCTCCTGACTGGAGCTTTAAACAGGAGAGCTAAGCCTGGTGTGTTTGTGCTTGTAGCTTCTGACTGAAACCATCTGTGGTCAGGTACAACCAGTAATTGCCCAGGCCAGGGAATAAAGCTATTACTCATAACAGGGATCTATGAGTCTTCAAAGTAGGAACAGTAGAGGCAGCCTCAGACTAAATGGTGGGAAGGAAGAATTCATGGCAACAGTTTTGAAACCTCACTTTTATTGCAGCACAGAGAGCGGTGTATGGTTGATAGATAAGGTAGACCGGAGGTTAATTTTAATTTACTCACAGAGGAATTGGCAGGGGTACAAGTATGCTCACACTAGAAAATTTGGGGTTTAAACAAACTTTAGCTTGCTAAAGTGTCAATTTTCTTTAAGGTACTGCTAATAATAGGCTTGACCTGCGGGTTGACAAAGGAGTTTGTGATGCATTGAGTCTCATAATCTGCAATTTCATCATCTAGATATGTAGTTCATCAGTTCTTGTAAACAGCAGTGCTTTCGCTTCTTCTCTTCTCTGTCTACCAAAATGTAATGGACAGTGCTAAAACTTCAGATAGCCTTGGGCACAGTATCACATTATACCTAATCTGATGTAATTACAGGCTGCTGCCAGCAAGGATGCTCCCAGCCCTTATGTCCTTGTGCTTCCTGTTGCTTATCTTGTATTCCTTAAAAGGAAGAAGAAAAGCTGTTTTCCACTAATCGGAAAGAACCAACTATCTCCTAGCTGCAGGAGTGCTGCGAAATGAAGAGGACTAGGATTATCTTTTTCAGTGGCAGGCAGCAACTAGGTGGAGGGTGAAACTTCACCTGTGCAGTCCTTTCCAGCTCTGTGTGCAGCCCTGTGTCTAGACACCTAAAACTTCCCTCTGTTTAATTTGCTGTTATTCACTATAAAGTGATATAGGCCCGTTACCATCATGTGTTAACTTCTGGGGTTTTTTTTGATAGCACTGTAATGTTATCTCCGTTTAACTAGCATGATGTTTTAAAAATATTTTTTTTTTTTTATTTTTGATGTCATTTATAAAGCTGAGAGTCATTGACAAGTGCAAAGAAGATGATACAGAGCTTTTCCTTTCAGGCTACTATTTTGAAATTCAAGTTGCTATACAGGAAAAACAGGAGGACATTTTGCATAGATGTAAAAATGAAACAAAAGCCAATGTTGAAAATAGCTCTTATCGTGGACACTTAAAATATTTGGTTTTCTCTTAAATCCATTTTGTATTTTAAGTTGATATTCTTGCACTGCATAAAAAACTGGGCCCAGAAACAGATCAAGGTAGGGCTCTGAAAATGAGCCTGAGGCTTTAGCTTCACAATGCCCCAAGGCTGGATGCATATGTCGACTGGTCACATTCTGACTCTCCAACGAAAGCAAGACCTGCATACTCCAGCCTTTTCCTCTTTGTAGTCCCTTCTGAGAGAAAGGAAGCATCAGTGCATACCCTGAGTGGATGCTAATCTGTATGATAATTTTTTAAATGGGGCCCCTAAGGCATACTTAAAAGCATGCACACACAAAATACCTATCAGCCTTAGGACTTCTGTCTCTGCATCAAGAAAACCAGAAGCCAGGTGATTCCCAGCTCCAGGTGGTTTGCACAACAGGGCTGTCAACGTGGAACTGAAGTTCAGTAGAACACAAGGCTTAGAAACAGGAGAAACTTGGTTTTGTTTAAATGACATTTTGGCAAAATAGATGTTTTAGCACTTCTGTTTGAGAAAGTATTTGAACTGAAGCACTAAGAACACCCTCTAAAGGTTTAGATCAGGAAAAAAAAAAACAAATCCTGCTATTTATTAGTAATAAAATGTTCTACAACAAAATTACTACAAATATTTTAATTAGATAAGGAACCTCTGCAATGGCAAAGACTGAAGATTTAGATTTGGAGTCTCCTGTACATATTTTTCTCACTCACTTGAATGGAGATTGCAAAGATTAGTTGAGTTATCCAGCTATATTAACTTTCTTTTAATCTTCAGAGGTACTTTTAAAGGTAAATTATGCTATTCACTGACAATAAGCATTCTAATGTTCTTTGCTGCTTGCAGTTCTTTCTATAAATGAAAACTGTCTCTAAAGCTGGCAGTCCAGCTCTTTGCATGACAGCTAAATTCTCCTTTTCTCTCTCAATCTTACAGCTCAGTTTCACAAAAGAACCCCACACCACACCATCTCTTTTTCACTGTCTTTTAAATATTTCTTCTATTTCTGCTATGTAATACAATCTAAAAGGAACACAGTCTTTCACCAGTTCTGATATTATGGTTTCCCACCCAGTGATGCAATTTTGTCTGAACTACAACCAAAGCTTTCAGATCTGGTGGGTAAAGCTAAGTGTCTGCACCCATAGTGAATTGAATAAAAATTGCAGTTAAATATACCCCACATGGATTCAAGAGCTGAGCTGCTAAGTGTTAGGTCTGAAAATGTTGGTCTGTGCGTTCTGTAGCAGTGAGGGGGAGAAGGAAAGGATAACATTAAGGAAAAATAGTGTAGTGAGGATTTTTTCTTTTTTTCTTTTTTTCTTTTTTTCTTTTTCTATTTTTTTATCAGAATTCCTTATGATGCTGTTGTCAAAGTGTGCATGTGGATGAGTTTCTTTAGAAAAACTGAATTCTTTAACTACATGCTTCTGCTTCAGTAGCAAAGCTGCACTGTAAAATGCTAGGCAGTTCTTCATCATCAGATTGCTTTTATGTGTTCATAAAAGCTCTAGTAATAACTTTATTTTTTTGAGCTCAGTACGTGTTGTGGGATTCAGGTGGTGCTTACCACAGTTCAGGGGAGCTGTATATATCTTGACATGTTCAGGGACTGCTTAGTGTGTGTTTTTTGTTTTATTTGTTTGATAGAGCAATGAATAGAGACACCAAATTTCAAAGGGTTTCTGGTTTAAAGAGTGAGTACCTTTTCCTACATGGAAATTTGTATTCAGAAATATGTCTGGCATGATAGGGAAAGTAAAACACTTAGGATGTAACTGTTTTGATGAAGATATACCCTGAAAACTTAATATGGTGGTTAAAGCACAGAAGGCTGAAATTTTGCTTATATAGCTAAGATTGTTACAAGGTTGAAACCCCATAAACCAAGTCCAAAGAAAATCAGGTACTCAGCTCATGTACATGTGGTGCTTCATTTTTGAACAAATTTTTCAATAATTTGCCATTTGAATGTTATCACGCAAAGAAAGGCACAGGGGGTTTCTCATTTTCTGTTGGTAACTTGAGGTGCCATGCTGGCAACTGCACACGGAAGAGTTCTTGTTTCCTATTTATTTATTTAAGAACTCAGCTCCCTGCTCTTAGAATATGTTTTAAAAGAGATATCTCAGTTGCAGTATTTTGGGGAATGCTTGTATTGCTGCCAGTTTACATGTCCCACTGGGAGCCACTGTGGAGCAGGGATTACCTTGAATAGGTTTTAGAAGATTAAGCAAGCCACCAAAAAAACTTGTCTTCATTTCTTTCTTCCTCTCTCTACAAATAACACTGTAGACAGAAGGGGATGAATTACAATTTAGTATGTCAACCATAACCAGCCTGTATCTTAAGAGGTTTTCTTTTTTTCCAACTTTACCAACATATGAGTAAAGTAGCATCTGAAAACTCTTAAAGATAATAGCAAATATATATATGATATCAAACCTGTAGGAGCAGTCAGATTTTGCTAAGTTCCTGCACTCTGGCTACATTGTAATTTTGCATTTCCATTCTCAGGCAAATGTTCTCTTCTGTTTTGCCTCTGTTTTCTGGGACAGAAAGGCATTTAAATTTTGAAGCAGTTTATACTGACACAAATCAGGTATACTAAACAAGATTTTTGCTAAACAACAGATTTTACTTGCTTTCACACTGAAGTAAAAGTCTTTTTTTTTTTTCATTGGGAACAAAAGAGTAAAGCATATGCTGGCTGTGGTTCTGTAGATGCCGTTGTGATTCCTGCTCATTTGTCTCCAAGGGCTGTTGAAGTCAGTTGATGTTTTTTCATTTAAGTTGATCAATGAGTTTCAAAGCTGAGAAAATGTTGTGCATATGTACTTGGAGCACACCTTCACCTGATATAGAGAAATGTAATCCATATGTATCTCATGGTGTACAGCCACAGATCACTGCTGAGTTTCTATCCGTAAATGTTGCTCTGTGTGAATAAAGCAGAAGTGGCAGAGTGTCTTTGAAATGCTACTTGGAGAGAAAAAGTAAAATTTTATTTGAAAGATAGACCACATGCAAAAGATTTTATCTTAAATTGCTGTCTCACGTCCTATCTGTACGTAACTGCAGGCATTTTTCCACATCATAATATTACCTTCACTGTTCTAGCTGATTGCCTGTTAGAATCTGTAATCAGTTTCACATTTGTTTCCAACAGAAATCTCTTCTTCAGCAACTCCAGCTATTAAAGGGGAAGTGATGCAGCTTGCTTCAGTGATGTGTGATCGCAAATTAATTATACAATACAAATTCGTATTGTTGAAGACACTATAGGATTGCTTGCATTTCCCCCCTAAGTTAATCAAGGATGGGTATCTTCTGTTTCTTCCACAAGCTTTATGAACAAATTATTAACAAAAAAACCCAAAAAACTAAGCCTTTCAGAAAAAAAAAAATCATTCAACTAGTAAAAATATTTCCTGTTTCTAAAGAAGTAAAATGTTTAACATGCATGCTTAAGATCTAGTTAAAGATTCTCACAAAATTTTTTGCAAACAAAAAGCAATTATTTAATGCTTTACAATCCTGAATTACTATAACAAGTGCCCAGCAAACAGTGTCAGTTTCTCTCAACCTTTGTATTTGTGTACTCCACATATTTTATAATAACATTCCTTATGCTGTTGTTGGTGATATTTTATATTTTAAGTAAGAACAAGTCTAAAGCATGATTGCTAGTTAAGCCTGAACTGGAGAAAAGGAGAAAACCATTTAATTGTCCCCAAACCTTGGCCTAAGATTCTGAAAATTTTGCTTTTAAAAAAGCTCCTTCATATTATTTGAAAATTAAATTACTCTCTACAGGAGTATAGTTTATTGTGGATGAATGATAATGGGGTTAATGCTTATACACAGAAAGCATGAAACTGTAAATCATGTCATTCTTGAAATGCAGTTACGGTCAAAAGGTAACTGTGTGAAAATGACAGTGTGGAGTTCCATATTTATTCTTTCTCAATGACTTCCCAGTTAAATCTGTTTGGCTTGCAAATCAAAAAATATTTTTTCTAACTGTCAGCTGTTCAAACTGAGCTCAAGATCTAAAAGCTGTCTCTCATCTCTTACCCACAGAATAGAATTTACTTATTGAAACTTCCTTTTTGGTGATGGATGAAGCAGAATTGGACCTAGATAGATGATAGCTCTTCCATGTGGTAGCTGGAGTGACATTTCAACTGAATTGCAACCTCATAGCAGCCTTCCAGTACCTGAAGGGGGGCTATAGGGATGCAGGGGATAGACTATTCGTTAGGGACTGAAGTGATAGGATAAGGGGTAACGGGTTAAAACTTAAACAGGGGAAGTTTAGATTGGATATAAGGAATAAATTCTTTACTGTTAGGCTGGTGAGGCACTGGAATGAGTTGCTGGGGGAAGTTGTGAATGCTCCATCCCTGGCGGTGTTCAAGGCCAGACTGGACAGAGCCTTGGGTGGCATGGTTTAGTGGGAGGTGTCGCTGCCCATGGCAGGGGGGTTGGAACTAGATGATCTTAAGGCCCTTTCCAACCCTAACTATTCTATGATTCTAAGTATGAAAACTTTGCTATGTGAGGAAACAGATGCAACTCTGTAAATAGAAGCTGTTATGTGAACTGGAAATATGTCATTTTTTCATCTTACATTATGTCTGTGCATACCAAAGCAAATGCAGGTGTCATTATCTTTCCTTTATGAGGAGAGAAAATACAAGGTAGGTAGGAAGCTGGGTTATCCAAAACCACAAAGACTTTACATAATCTAATATGTATCACTTTAAGACTGATTTGCTTATCTCTGTGGCTAGTGATAAGCAAATATTTTACCCTTCTGAGTAGTTGCCTTACCAGATAGAGTAGCTGTAAACTGAAGGGGTGTCAAATGGTACTTGCTTGTCTGGGAAGCGTATCTTTAAACTCATTTTTATATGCACTGGGGTCTTTTCTATCACTTTCCCTTTCCAGTGCTTATGAGTTTTTCCCCAAAACCAAAACCATACCATATCGATCTCTTTCACCTTGTCTTCCCTAGAGTAGTCAAAGCCTCCAGGTCTGAGTATGACTAGAATTATGGAATTGTGTAGTCTTAACAAGCTGGTACAGTGTCCATCATGTCTTGTGGGCTCCTTTTCTCTCTGTCACTTATCTTCTTTTCCAGGTAGCACGACTGAGCCAGTATTTGATTCAGTAAAACATAAAGATTTAAAATAAAACTTTAAGTCCATACTTTTCCTAAATATTTTTCTTGGCAGAAGCTTCATTACACAATAAATGAGTCTTTTGGAAACAGCCAACTGCTTCATACGAAGCAAGCTCCTGTTCCTTTATTGCTTTTGGGGAAGAACAATGAAAATTCACTGCTACTGGCCACATCAGCCTGAATGAAAGCCAAATAGGAAAATTGAAAATGATTGTCAAGTTCATCATATCTACTACAATAGAGGCAAATTAGAGTTATCTGCAGCAGCAGAAGTAGCAGCAGATTGCATTATAAATCATCATATCATTGACAGTCAATTACATTCAAAACTTTTCAAGCATGAGGCAGCGGCAGTGTTTATCTACTAACAAACTTATTCAAGCCAGAAAACAGAGTGTGGATGCATGAGAATAATTTCTTGGGGGTCTGAAGGGTTGTGTTAAAAAACAGAATTTCAGCAAAAACCTATTTCATGAAGGATAGAAAGGATAAAGCCTGGTTTGTTGTGAAATTACGTCTTTAAACCCATTCTGCCTTTCTTCTTCCACTGCAGTGAATCCACGTTTGCCTGTTGTCTGGGAGAGTCCTCCAGTAATGCCAACTTCTCTCCAGTCTTCTCTGCTTCATTACCACTTCCGCTTTCACAATACTTCTAGGTCCCTTCTGAGTTTCCAGCATTTGCCCCCTTCCCTTGTCCTTCTGCTTGTTTGTTTGGTTGTTTTTTTGTGTTTCTATTGAAAGTTCATTTTTAGTTTGTCTCCTTCAGGAGCAATGAACTTTCTGTAAGTTATTCAAAGTAAATAATCTTGCATTTTGGGGAATCAGTGACTCACATAATGGATGATGTGATTTTAATTAAAATAAATTCTAATCAAATAGATTGTATAAAAATTAATATTAGTTAAAAGAAAAGCCCTGGCAGTATTTTACCAGCCAGTTTAGTATACAAACTCTGAGAACTGGACTGATGTCTCAGAATTAAATGCATTTTTTTCTCTACTGGAAGTTGCAATGCTTATATTTTTTGTCTGTTTCTGTGGGCACCAGGAAAAGCACAACGCAGGAGCAAAAACTTCAGGACCTGAGCGGGGGTCTGTGATTTTGCTGTAGTGCAAAAGAAGGGGAGACTGCTCCATATGGTGGTCTGTCTACTTTTTCAGTAAGCATAGAAAGCCCTGAAGCAGTAACAGCATGTAATGCAGGATTAGTATTGATCTTATATTCACACGCCTGTATGGGGTGGGAAAGGTTGCTGGGGTTTGATAAGAAGGTCTTTAGTTTATGTTTATTTTTTGTAATTGAATCTAAGTAAACCTCTAGAGGCTCTCTTTTACAATCAGTTCTCCATATTTTCGAAGTGATTTGAGAAAACTATCATGCAATAAAGCAATTAATTGCTCTAACATTAAATTGGGTAAAGAGTTGAGGTTGCTGTTGTTTTGCAGAATAAATATTTCATTTTTAATGAGAAACAAGAGACTTCAGGTCTGAGGTCTTCCTGCAAGAGCTCTCCTTTGTGCTCTGAGTGCCCCTGTCTCCATCCCACCAGTCATCTGACTCCAATCATACTGCATGGAGACAAGCCTGTGATTCATTCTCAGTTCTAGTCCTAAACCACCAAGTAACTTTTATCATTAGGCACCCAACCCTTGGTGTATCTGAGACAAGAGGAGCATGGAGGTGAAGAACCAGTTTATGACAGTTGCCACACATCTCTGCTCAGTTTTGCCACACCTGAGAAATTATCTGTGGGTCTCTCTAAAATTAAGAAGCTAGCTGAAGTGGTAAACTTCGCACTTCTTGTATCATTAAAAGGAAAATAGAGGTAGCTACAGAAGGTGGTTTAGATATTACATGTGTTAAATCATGCTGAGAATCTAGAACAAAAACTGAGTTAATGTAGGTACCATAGTTAGTTGCCTGAAGACATGTAGGATGAACCTATTAAGGGTAAGATCAGAATGAACACAAATAGAAATTGTTATATCAGCATTATTTTAGAGTGCTAATACATTACCTGAACAGGTATGTTAAAAAAGGCTTATGCATAATGGTGAAATCAAAAGCGCGCATTCAATTTTGCATGTCTGGAAACAGTAAAAAATTCTCTTAGCTATTTGGGTATCATGGAAGTAAGGAATAAAAATGCAGGTACTTTGGGTGGTATTCAGATGCCTGAAAATAGTTGTGTCATGCAGTCTGGGATGCCCAAGCGTGCCACGAGTATGATTCTTATCTAGAATGGTGTAGTTGACCTAGTAATCCTGTGCCCTATCTGCTCTATGACACAGCAAATATGTCATAATCTGCCATGCCAGGGTGTCTCTCCGGTATTTTATATGACGTTAGGCATTTCTATTCAGGTAATTGAATCTCACAGTCTTTGGACTGTTTTCACATTAAGAAATGCCGACTGAAAAAATAATAAAAAAAAAATATAAAAAAGAAATTATGCAGTCAGTGCAGTTGTTTGCTTTGTTTTAGTAGATATTTCATTCAGTCTGGCCTGAAACCTAAATTTTTGTCGGTTAGAAAAATTTAGCATATTTTCAAAGATTTTCAGTTTTAGGAAGTACTTCATACATATCCAACTGGAAATCATATCTTTATTTATCCATCTTCTCTGCCTCTTTTAGCTTTTTATGAAACACTCTTGCACCCACTACTAGAAATACAGAGTACTAAATTTAGTATGTAAGTAGTTTTAAAGAGGATTATGTTCCATACTCTTACCATATTAAGAAACTGTGGTGTTCGGCTTGCTTGTTTGCTTTAAATGTTCTTGACAGCTGAGGTATGACATAAAAGCTTTTCTGTATGCTTGTTCTGAAATTTTTTGGACTTACATTATCCACTAGCCATGAATAAGCCCTATTGAACCAGGTTATTTTACATTTGCTTTCACAAATTTCACATACTGAGTTCTGCTGTGTGCTTTATTCCTAAGGAACAGGCCATAGTTATATCTCTGTGGGTAATATTCTGAGAATTATTTATGCCAGAAGGATTTGATTGTGTTTACAAACATATATTTCAGTAACCATCATGAATAAAATACTAGATTTCAAATTATGGTTTTGATTACTTGAAATTGAAAGTTATTACCATTTTGTTATCAGAAATACAAAGCAAACTTGTGATAGGAACATTATTTAAGATCAAGAATAGCTATTTCAGCTCAGAAGCATAAAAGTCTATTCAAATCACAGTTTGTTGTGGTTTGGTGGTTTGGTTTTTTTTTTTCCTTTTAAATCTGTTATTCAATTTCATTAATCTTTTGGGATAGTTTTTCAGTGGTTTTCTTTTTAGCTATTCTCATAAAAAATAAATAACATCCATTTTTTTCACCTGTACTGAGCTACTGATCCTTCTAGTGTTGACTGAAATTACTAGGATACCTACCTTGCTTAATGCTCTGTGTGACCCCTTATTTTAAATACTGGAATTGGTTTTGGAAACATAATTTTCTGCTTACTAGTTTTAAATGTTCAGTTTGATTTAATGTTCCGAGCAGACACAAACAGCGCTTTTACAAAGCAGTTCTGACATATTGTTAAGTAATGTCTGAATTGTAGGAACTCATTTGATACATCATTCTTGCCCTCTCATTGAAGTGTATATACTTCCAATTTGGGATTAAGTTCAAACTCTTGAACATATCAAGCCCTGAAGCCCATCCCATTTCAAATTAATGCATCCTGAATTTCAGCCTTATCATAAGAGTTTGTATTATAACAATATCTTTCCTACAGTTGCAGGCCCTCAATGTCCATCTTTACTAAATGCAATACGACCCAATTCCTGTGCTTCCAAGGAAAACTTAAAAAAACCCCCCTTCTGTTTTGTAAAGTGATGCCATCTTTGTGGGTTCATTTTGGATTTCTTGGTGGATTTGTGTCACAATGGGGTGGGGATAGCTACCTGTCCTTATGTTTAACTGCTTCCCAGTTGGAAACATCTTATCTGTAAAAAGCCCAATTACAAGCTACAGAAATGCATATGTTCTCAGAAGTCTGTAGTGTACAGACAAGATGTGTAATTTCTGTAATACATTTTGAATCTGCACCTTCTTTCTATTATTTCATAGGAAGGAAAATGATGGACTGTCAAATCATGCTACATGTTTTAATTTTTGATAGAAAAAGCGAATGTGTTTATACAAGGTCACTCAGCTCCTGTAAGAAAGGTTATTAATGTGAGAAATTATTTGCTGAGGTAAACCACCTCTGTTAGACAGCAAAATTCATCACTCCAGTCTTGTTTAGGCATGTACAAAATACACTGTAAATGTTAAAAATTCAAGGGAATTAATGTTTTATTCAAAATATTTTCAGGCTATCCTAATAGTTATGCTGGGGATCCATGAGAACTGGTTTAGATCATGTTGACACAAACAGTTCCTCCAACATGATCCAAGGTTTAGGTTGCCAGATGTCAGCTACTGTATGCTGACACATAGTTGAGTGTGCAGTGACCCCACAGAATGTACTTACCCTCCTCCCGTTCACAAAGGAGCAAGACCAGGCTTGCAGATAGTTAATGTGAAGTAGGTAACAAGAAATTGTACCTTATAAACCAAAATATTTGCCTTTTAATAATGCAAGATTTCTAGTACACTTATGATTTTTGGTTTTGTTTTTCTTTAAATAAATTTGCCTTTCATGTTGTGATTGCATTTTAAAACACTTTGTAGTTTGGCACCCAAGTCAGTCATCTAGAGTCCCATTATATTAGTATTCGTCTTGTTCCATATATTTGTTCTCTGTAGTTTTAAGCAAAACAATGTTGGTTTTCTTTTTTTTCCCAGTTGCTAATAAGTATTAATACTGTGTTTCCCAGGACTTCTAAATTCAAATTGCAAATGAAGCTTGTTCAGGATGGTGGTCACAGAACAGGATGCCAGCTGTGTCTACTTATCAAATGTTTTTTCTTTCAGATAATACAGTACCAGTACTTATACTAATCATGTTTTTTGAATGCTCAGGCATTAATATTGAAAGGGGAGAAGGTTATTCTGTGACACATGGGATTTCCTAAAAAAGTGCAAAATTTTGACAAATTAAAAGAGATTGGTGAGATAGGGTGTGGGGTATCATTCAGACATTCTGAAGATCTGAGTTTATTAATATGAGCATGACAAATGTTTCTGACCCTTTCCAACTGTCTAAGACTCAGATTTTAAACATGTTTGAATAACATATTTGAATAAATGTTGGAACCTGCCTTTCACTCTTCTTCCTCTCAGAAATGAAAATGCCTAACAGTAGAATGAGTACAATGGACTTCGACAAATTTAGAGAACAGATATATAGGCTCCTTGAGGAAGATCATTTGAGGTATATTGAGAACAGGAAACATAGACTCTGGTAAAAATACAGCTGCAAACTGTTTTGAGACATGCAAAAGGGACAGGAAACACAATATAATACCATTTTGACTGCACCAGAAGCTCTTTGATAACCTGAACCAGAAATAATAATATAAAAATGGAAGAAAGGTATACATAACTAGACATAAGAATAGAAAAAAACATTGGAAATAAAGATAAAATGAATTAGTGCAAAATGAAAGCTGTATTTTATTTAGAAAAGTTTTGTGGGAAATTTTACATTCAGAAAGGAGAAATTAAATGCACCAAGCTGAGAAGATCTGGCTAATCAGGTGTTAGTCAGAAATGAAACATGAATTTACAATGTGATCCTGTAAAATATATGAACAGGATTCCTGTCTACAAGATGTGGAAAATAATTATTCAGGTCAGTGCTTCTGAGGCCATGTCTAATATGTTGTTTAGTCTCGGTCATCATGGTTTAAGGAAGAGCCGAGTAAGATAAAAAAAGCCCAAAAGAGTAAGAATGATGAGGGGTTTTGAAGACATAACCTGTAGAGAAATGTTGATAGAATTTGTTTTATTTAACCTAGATAAAAGAAGACTCAGAGAAAATATGAGGTCTCTGTTATGCAAAAATTTGTTGCAAACAGGACAATGATCAATTGCTGTTTCTTGGCTACTAGATGAAAGAAGAATAAATTGGGTTAATCTATGGATTAAGGTTAGAGCAAAAGACAAAAAAGCTTATCAGGCAGTAACCCACTGGAATAAATTAGCCACAGATATTTTTTTCCTGGAGTTTTCAAGTTTGACAAATGTCTGACAAATGAGGCAAGTACACTGGCTTTTCTTCATTTTACGTAGTTGAAGTAGATGTTCTGTGAGATCTCATTTCACATTACAAATAATAGTATGGATCCATAAAATTTATGTTTATTGTACAATGTGGGATTTTTTTTTCCATTTTTGTGTCTCAGTTTCTTAGCCTTAAAATACAATAATAATTTTTCTACATTTGGTAATCTTAGTGGGAGTATATGTACATGAAATATGAGATTGCTTGCGTACTCTGACAATGGAAGCCATATACGTTTACACTGTAGAGTGACAGCTCTCTATGAAGTCATTGTGAAAAATGACATCTTTTTGTCTCGAATCCTTGCTTTCTATATCTGGGATACTGGAAGATACAGTGGCTTCACGGACTTGTAAAGGAAGTATCTAACCTCAATTGTGCCCCTTGGGACCCCTTGGACAATTTTTGGAGAAGTGTTATTTGCATATCTCAAATCAACTCTTTGGCAAGTACTGGAAAATTTCCCAGCTGCCAGATTTGACAGCCACAATTCTGGCAGCTGTTAGTCTTGAAGAGGAAAGAGGGAAAAAAGAAAAAAGAATAGCTGTGGTATTTTTGTAGATCTTGGGTGACATTTAATTTTACCTGCTGAAAATAATAAAAAAAAAAAAAAAGGCATGAATGAGAAGGAGAGAAAAGGGTTCCAACTGACGAGGCAGATAATAGTAATTTAGTATTTTAAAGCAACTCTATGACTATTTCATTTCTGCACAATTCCACTTTCAGCTTGTTAAATTGAAAGTGGAAATGAGAAATTACAGGCTGAAGGAATGGGGTTAAAAATAAATCCTTAAGTGGGCTGGCAACTGCAACTTCTTGGGGAAAAGTAGTTCAGCTAAAGTCAGTTTTCTGTTGTAATTTTCACAAGAAAATGTCTGGTACTGTTAAGTATTTCCCAAAAGGGAAGTTACTTTATGTCGTGGTTTAAGCTCAGCCATAAATCAGAACCATGGAGCCTCTATCTCACTCCTCCCCTTCCTCCCTCCTGCTCCCAGAGGAATGGGGAGGAAAATCAAAAGAATGTAACTCCCACGGGCTGAGATAAGAACAGTCCAGTAACTAAGGTATAACACAAATCACTACTGCTACCA
>JANHGB010050736.1:0-22606 GCA_026283785.1 Coracopsis vasa | reverse complement strand
GTGGGAGGTGTCCCTGCCCATGGCAGGGGGGTTGGAACTAGATGATCTTAAGGTCCTTTCCAACCCTAACTATTCCATGTTTCTATAGGAGGTTGTTTTCACTTTCATCCAGGAATTCGGACTCTCACCTAGGTGAATCTTACCACTTCCTTCTGGTTGAGGAGCCTGCAGTAGTGGTCTGTTCAGAGTGCCGGTGCTAGAAGGCCTACGGTTGAATCTCCTTTCTTATTGTGCCCGATGTGGTGATTCATGTAAAATATCAAAGTATTTATTATGTCAGAGAAATGGATCAATATTCAATTCTGTTCATGCAATTTGTCCTCAATACCAAATTACTAGGTAAAAAAATGTGATCGCAGTTCTCTGAATCAATCCCTTATTCTCTCCTCTTTCCTCCCTCCCCAAATCGAATCAAACCCAATTTGTGTTTTTGCCCAAACTTCTGGTTTCAAGATGGCAGAACACTTTTTGATGAAAAAGTTATTTTGCAAAGAGGGAAAAAGAATTAGTCATCTAGGCAAATTTAATACCAGTTTTCTTTGTTTGATAAAGCACTTAGAAAAACACCAAATAATTTAAAAATTCAATTACTTGAAACAGTGAAGTGTCCCTTAACAATGAAGATGTTCTGTCAAATCTTTTCACTGATACTGAATCACTCTACAAGTTTCTGCCTGTATTCCTTTTATACCAAAAATAGTAAAAGAACATGTCAACTATGTGGTCCTTAATGGCATCTGTTAGAGAAAAGATGTGGCTCCATTGTGTCTTTTCACTTGGTTCATGTTCTACAAGCTAAAATTTGGTATAGTATCTATTCAGAAAACAATAACAGTGGAATAAAGTATCAGATTGCGTACAGCTTTTCAATTGTCACTTAAGATTTGGACACAGATTTTTGACAGACCTTGCAAGAGAAAATGGAACCATCTGGATAAAGATAGAAGTAACAAAAGATAATTGCATATGAGTTGGTAGACTGATTTTCTTTACATGACTGTGATGACTTCCAGATACAGTAGGCAAGTGTCTGTTTGAGCTTCTGGTTGTAAATTCTGAGCAAGACTATCCAGTCTGTATAGTGCATATGGTGTTTGTAGTGTTGGGGGGGGGTAAAAAAATGAAGATGAACATTGTAATACCCCCTCTGTAGCACTGAAGACAGTTTATAAATGACTTTCAGAGCTTTTTTTAACTTGTATTGCATATTTGGTAGCATAGATTTCAAATGCAAAAGCAATGTTATATGTCCCATTTACTTCATTGCCCTAGGGCAAATGCATGATGTAGTTGACAGAGCAATGGTATGGTGTAAAAATTCTGCATTCCATTGCTCTTCTCCAGTACAAATATACTAACTAGTAGAATTAACAATAGAACAAACATTACATGCACTGCTTGGCCTGTTGTTTCTTCACTGTAAAGTAAAATTGGCTAAACTAAACATTTGCAAGCACTCCCACGATAAAATACTAAGCTTTTTACTTATGAATGTATATGAAGCTTACCTTGAAATGGACTCAAAGTTTATCATCTGGAAAATTGGTTTTCCTCTTGTCTTTGCCACGAATTTCCATTTCAAAATGTCAAGTTAATCTAAGCACCATTTTGTAGACTCACCATGGAATGCTTGCACTGACATTTAGAAACAGGGTTGGGAAACAGTTTGAGAGCCTCTGCAGCAGCAGATTTCAAACATGGGTGTTGAAAAGTAGAGGGGGAAATTGAATTTAGGAATGTTAAGACAGAATTCCATTTATCTTTGGTGTGAGTTCATCACAATCACTTGTATCTTATTGCTTGTGTAAAACTGAAGAATGGAGTGGTGTTCAAACAGCTATTTTTTTTCAGGCTGGTGATGATTCCAAGAAATACATACTTCTACAGCAACATTTACTAAATGTGTGCATGTTATGAATTCTGATTTCAGTGAGCTTTTTTCCAAATAAGTGGAAAGTTTGGAGAAGAGATAAGAGATACCCTTTAAAGTAAGGATATTTCCTCCTATGTCTGTCTTTAAAAGTACCACTGAATTCAGTTGCTTAAATTTGCTTTGCCTCAGCTCAAGAGAAAAAATGGAATAAGTAGTTCTCAGGGTCTGATTGGAGAAAACCCCAGTGCTGGACCTGATTTCAGTTGGTGATCCCAAGAGTGAAATTAAGATGCAAATGAGGTCAAGCACCATAATCAATCAGTTGGTTATTAGGAAAGGACAATTATTATAAAAACGGGAAATTATTGTAATAAAGGAGATAGCGATAGAACAGATTGGAAAAAAGGTAGAAAATGAAGCAAGGATTCGGGGTGCAGACAGAGAGAGAGATAGTCACCACCGTGGATCCAGTGGTGTCCCGGGGATCCGTTGTTGTCAGTGGTGGGAGTTCTTCAGAGTTCGTAGTCAGTATTGGAACAGTGTCCTACAAAAGTCCGTCGGAGGTGGGTGTCCTCAGGAAGGCATCCTTCTGGAGTCGTCCCCTTGAAGGTACTCTGTGGAGTGTGTCTTGTGGAGTTGCCCTCATGGTGATATCTCATGGAGGGTGTCCTTCAGGGTCCGTAGTCGTCGGTGGAAGATGTCCTCACAGAGGTGTCCTTTGGGAGTCATCCTCATAGCAATGGCTCCCTGGTGATGTCCCTCTTGGTGATTACCTTTTCCGCCTTTTAGAATGAGTTAGGGTAGTACCTCTGTTCTTCATGTCATTTTTCACATGTTCCTGGTGGACTATTTTCCCTGGTCTTGCAGCCAGCTCTTCAACTGCACACACATGTGTCTGCACACACGTCTGCAGCAATTATTGGGATAATGGGTAGCAATTCCTCACACCAGTCCTTGAGGTAATGGATGGAAGAGTCTTAGCTCTTTCCCACTCATCCCTCAGGCAATGGATGGTAGAGTCCCAGTTCAGCTCCTCACACTCTTCTCCCAGGCAATGAAGATCAGTCTTTCACAGTACTTTAGGGGAAAGTGGAAAACTAATAATTTGAAAAAATTCTTATGTAGAGCATGTCATACTACACTGTATGTCCTGTTTACTTCAGTGAAACTTTGATTTAATAACAAAATTCTGTTGACATCAGAAAATGACTGCTAAAGCTTCATTGTCTGAAAACATTTATGTGCTATATCAGCCTGCCTTTTTGGCTGGCCAGCCCACAGATCCTGTGGGTAACATTGCTGCTCTGCAAGGCAGATGTCTGCCCTGTGCAGATTGCCTTATTAATTCTCCTCAAGCCTTGCCTTCCAAAAATCAGTGCAGTGTTGTTTTCTCATCTCTAACCAAATATTCATCATTAATCTACTTTTGAATCCAGCATGGGTTTTGACATGACAGTAATATATCTGACATAAGCAATTAGGTGAAACATTGTTGTGAGGCAAGTAGGCCAGAGAAACAATTTTAAAAATTAATAAGAGAATAAAATATGTATATTTTTTAATATTTGCTTTTCTTTAAACAGTTCAGAAAGAAATTGTTTTCCATTTCAAGAAATCGCTTGTATACTGCTTGTAATGTAAGTGCCCCAGCTTGAACTGCCATCATTCTAAATGCTAAAGCTATGCTTTTTAACTCCTTGGAGTAGTTTTACTTCTGCATGGAGAAATAACTGAGCAATAGTGGACGATTCAATATGGGAATACTTGTGTTCATCCATATCAGCATGATGATGAATTTGGACAATATGGAGTTTAACATTTTTCTAACTTGGGATAAATTGCTGATTTAATAACTACTCCTTTTGTCAGTTTGAGCAAAAGTTTTTTGGTGAGGGTTTCCCTTTCTCAGTATTTGTCGACTTAAAGTTGATTCCTTTGGCCTTGAAAAGAATACTTCTTGTGATGTCTCAGATTTTTTTTCTTGAGACATAGTCATAGATGTTCAGAATAAGAGAATAAATTCCACCTTTAGGTATGTCTGCCAATTTTAATTTTGGACTTTTATAAACTAAACATCATCATTTCAGAAAAGTTGATGTAAGGTAAATATGAAGTTTGTTGGCTGCACCCACAGCAATAACAATTCATGAAAAAAAGATCAACTATTGATTTTAGTGGTGTTATAATGACTTAGTTTGGCTGAGAATAAGGTGTATGTTGTTATAGCAAAAAAGCAAAGAATATCCATCACACACTCTTTTTAATAGTCTGTTCTGAATCCATTTATTGCATTTTGTTTCCTTTCACTTCTGTGTATTACATGCGGTAAATTTTCATCTTCTGGGGGAAGGAATCATCAAAACAGCAGCTGGTGAGAGGAAATGACAAATGACACGCTATTGGTTCTTGTGCTTTTAAAATGCCATTTGTCATACAGGTGTTTAAAGATTTGGAAACTAATGTTTTCCCGTGGGTATCAATGGAAAAGTGATCATAAAGTGCTTCTAATCTGGGATATTGGAACCCCAATCTGAATATTTTTCATTCAAATTTTGTGACAAAGATTACTTGATGATATTTACTTGCCAGAATAAATGATTTCTTGCTAACAAATGGAAATTCTTACAACAAATTTAAAGTTCAGTCAGAATGGAAGTTTCAGTTCAGACCAAGTTAATAAAATATCCAAAAATGAACACAGGAAAAAATGATGAAGTTAAGTTTGTCAGATTTTACATGCAGCTACTTTTTCTATGAAAACTTTTCATTTTATATATGAAGAAATAGCTATATTGTATCTACCTATAGGCATAAATGGATTGATAGAGAAAAGTAGTATTAGTACAAACTCATATGATACTTCTGCTCCATCAGACTTCCTCAGCCTGATCTGTCACTATATCAAAGTCCTTTGTTGCTTGCAAAGTACTTTAAGGGAAAAAAAAAACCCCAAACCAACAAAAACCCCTCCCCTCCAAAAAAAACCCCAATCAACCAAAAACCCACAAAACCCTATACATGATAAAAACAAGTCAGAGGTGACCATTTGATTCCACAAGCCTGGATGGTTTGTTCTGGAGAATACCCTTTCTGGTGCACCTTCTGTGAAACACTGTCATGGGATTCTATTGATGTGACTATTGCCTTACACTGCCCCAGTAAAGCCAGACAAAGCTTTATCACCCTTTTCCAGACATGCATTAACCCACAAATCATGGAAGATGAGTTAAAACACCTAGAATGATAAACCAGCAGAATTTGTAAGGGCTGGTTTATGCCTGAGTTTTTGAAAGTCTCATGTAATTATTGCAGAGCTATTGACTTCTGTTTCAGCAGAACAGGCAATCTACCCTGTATGTGGTTATGCATCTGCAAGTACTTCTTCAGCCAGTGTGCCTTCTGAAAGATGTCTCCTTTTCTTTGCCTTCTGTGGAAAGTATGATTCAGTTTGCAGAGTAGCTATGGCTGCAAATCTACTTTTGAAACAACACAAAACTACTGTTGTTTCTGGCAGGGAGTTGGTACAGTGCTGTTGTTACATGTCTCAGTGTTTTGTAAGGTCTTGACACATACCGCTTTGAGGATTCAGAAATCATCTTGCTGTTTGGGGGTCTCATTTGGTAAGAGAGATGGATGAAGTCTGACCAACATGAAATATTTTACTCTGCATGTCAGTCATGCTGTATATTCCTAAAAGAAAACATGATGCTTAAACTGACTGCCTGCTGAGATTTAGGCGAGATCTTGGAAGAGAATCCCTTTGGATGTGAAATAAATTCCAAGTGGGATGTGTGCTTGGCTTTTTGCCTGTTGCTCACGTTTCTGTGATAGATTTTTGGAATGGTGTGATTGCTGAAGAAATGTAGTCTCAATAAACTCCAGTCCCTGATCTCTGAACTAGCCACACTAGCGACTGAATTTGGCAACAAGTACATTTTCTGAAATTTATCTTGCTTAATGGTCAGAACAGTTTAAAAAGCTTTGATTTAAAATAGAAGTTTTGCTTTGTTCTTATGGTACTTTGAAGATGAAATAAGATGAAATACACATGATTTCTCAGATCTGTTGTTTTCCCCTTATCCCTACTACTCCAGTTGGTGTTCTCTGCTAATGCCTTGTAGTAAATACTGTTTTCAAAGATGAAGGTTTTTGCACTTTGGTGTTTTGTCTTTTGCGATGTAAGAGTAGACTTTATATGCACTCAGAAGCATGTTGAAGGAATCCTGTGTTTACATCTGGTTGAAAAGATAATGCTTTGCAAAAATTTTTTTCTGTACTGTTTTCAAATACCAGTAACAACTTCTGATTTCAGGTTATTGACTGTCAAGCTAGGACAATGGTAGAAGTGAATAGCTAAATTGCTTTCTGAAAGTGGAAACTGATAAGTGCATTAAGAGCTTTTTGGGACATGATGTTTGCCATGGCAGCAGGATGGACTTGGTGTGTAAAAGATATCAGCCAGCTCCAGGTTCCTTTTTTCCTTTGGAAGAAGGACCACTTTAATTGTTTGAAGGAAGGATTTAATACCCAGAATCTCTGTATAAGTTATAGCAAGATAGGTGTGTGAAAAAGGAAGTGTATATTTCTCGATATAGCTCAATCATTTACAGTTACATTAGGACACCTTTTTAATGAGGAATATCAAATAACAAGTGTCATGTGATAAATCACTAAATACCTGGGATTGAACATCAATCATTTCTGTGGGCAGTTGTCTCTTACTTGTTGATGATGCTTCTGCTTATACTTCCCCTCTGAATGTACACTGCTGCACAAGTAGTGTAAATTACATTATTGCATATGGTGGGTAGGAAGTTGGTAGTTCCTGTGTCTTTAATCATAATGAAAGGAAAGTGAAAGAATCCATTTGGAAGAGCTCATGCGTGGGAGGTTAAGGATATCAAACGTTATTCACTTATTTTCTCTCTGGAGAGTCTGTATTACCATATTAGATGCTTTGTACTGTTTTGTCCATATAGTAGCATGTAGTGAGGCAAAAAGGATTTATTTGTGCTTTTCTAGATAGTGAACTCTGCAATTGTTCTTTTGGAATAATTTTCTTTTGGGAGGCAAGAATAACAATTGCCACTGCATTTCTCTGCAAAGACTTGTATATACCAATTATTTATTGCCTTCTAATGTACTTGAACATGAATAAGTGTTATGTGACTGATTATTTCCTTTGCTGTAGTCTGTGTTTTTCTTATAATTAGCTGAAATAATAATTTTATTTTAGTGAATAACAATGAAAGCAAGTACTAGAAATGGGAAGCTGGCAAAGTGTGATATACACACCTGTATATCGTAGTAGAACCTGTGAATCATCTTTACCAAGCTTGTCTTATTTTTTTAACATTAATCACTACTGAGTGCAGAAAAACTGTAGGATATGTTTTTATGATGGATTTACACTTATCCCTATGAAAAGGTGGATCTTGGGCATTCAGTAACAGTCCAAATACCTGTAATCTTATGACATAATGTAGGCATTTCTCTGTAAAAGAGAGCATGGTAAATGCAGGTATCTGTGAAGAAATTCTTTTATCTTTCTTTATAAGATTATTGTACTTCTGTAGGGTGTTCTGTCTCCTTTCTATATTAGCAAGCCTGTGTTTGACCTCCAGTGAAGTGATTTGCTGCTTCCATTGCACCTTGTATTTCTGCTAGGAGTCTAAATCTGCTTCATGACTTTCTTCGACTCTGTTGACGGGAGGAAGTTTGAGATATGTATTGCTATGCTGATCTTTTTTCTGACATTAACACAAATGAACTGAAAACAGTTCCTAGACTTCAGGAAAACAAAACAAACTGAAAAAAAAAAACCCAAAAAACCTGAAACCACTTTTCTCCCATGAAAGTACATGATAAAAAAAAACCAACCAACTTTTAAAAATTGTTGTGGGGTTGTTTGTTTGTTTTTTTTTTTTGTTGGTTGGTTTTTGGTTTTGTGGGGTTTTTTTTGTTTTTTTTTTTTAATACAGGTCCCCTTGATTTGAAATAAAATACATTTTAAACTCACGTGAAATGTGAAATATATCTTAGTCCTCACTGTTACCCTCTAGTATTATGATGGATGCACCCTCCCATTAATTCATTTCAATTGAGTGTTGTGCTTTTATGTATAAGCACGTAGGTTTTTATTTGATAAAACAGGGGTACTCTGATAAAAGCTGGATGTGCAGTGGTATTGTAATACTACTAAGTCATCCTTTTTTGTAGACGGAAACATTATATTCACACTGTATATCTCTGCAAAGAAGCATTATATATGAGATTGTGCCTTTAAGATGTTTGATTTATTTAATCATTCTGTGTGCCTCTTATTCTAGTTCCCTTTTGGTTGTCCAGAGTTACAAGGAGGTATATAGCTGGTCCAATTGTTTTGGGGTTTTTTTTGATAGTTTCCTTATTTTAAAATTAATTATAGTTTAGGCTTTTGTATTGTGAATTTCATGTTAGGAAATGCAACAATTAACCATTTGACTTTGGTTTCTGGAGTGCTTAAAGGTTAGAAAATCATGTTGCAGAACGGGTTGAGTATAGCTGGGTATCTGTCTTGGGAACCCAAATGTACTGGGTGAATTCTTGACATCTTCTAGGCATTTTGGCTATGATTCTGTTTAATATGAAGAATTATTGCAATTATATTCACATTTAGGTATCTCGTCAAATATACCCATCATCTAAAGTGACATTTTCACATGAATTTTTATCCTCCACTTTCCAAAATTCAGAAATCCCATTTCATTTTGGGATACTATAGTTCTGATGAGCAATATTAAGGGAGGGAGGATGGTGCCTGTACATTTGGGCATAGAGATACAGGATCAGGCTGCTGAGTTGTATTCACCAAGTGCACAAGTCCTTTCAATATATTACAGCTTTTTCTACCTCCCTGAGTCCCCCTAGAACCATCACAGGCTTCCATAGACATATTACTTATCGCTAATTCAGTTATATAACAAAATGAGTTACCTGTGGGTATACTCTAATCACAAGAAAATAGGTAACATGTATCTAATATTATTGAAATAATTGCATCAAAACCCAGTATATATCTATCTGCTCACTAAATGTGAGTACAATAAGTCAGTTCATTAAGTATCACCTATACTTAAATCCATTGATTTAAATCCTCCATGTATTTTCAATTATTAAACAGCATGCAAATATGTGTATTCTGATTACAGATAACCATATAATTTTCAAGCAGCATTTAAGATCGTATTCAGAGTTATCCTACATCTTATATGAGAGAGAAGTTCAGTGCTTCTCTGAGGAATTCTCAGTGTGATAGAAATGCCACAAAAGAAAGACTCAGATTTTATCTTAAGACAGAATTTACATGCAGACTGTGTAGAAATAGAATGCACATCACTCTGGTTTGATCTGTAATCATGCAGTGTCAATCCTCTTCAGTCATCTGGCATATACTTTAGTGCAAATGAATTGCTTTAATATAGAAAAATAAATTAATATACCTAGCACGGGAATTTCATAAACCATGTATAGAACAGGAATACCATTGCTGCAGTGAATGGTTTCATTCTGCCTGTTCTAGTTTTATTTCTAGAACTTTGTGTTGTTTTGTTGCAAACTGTGAAATTCTCCCTAGGCATTTAAGACCCTTGAAATCCTGCTTAAGTACAGCAGGATTCTGTTTAATTAATTCATTTGTCTTTGGTAAATGAAGGAATAAGAGTTAGCTTCTTCTATGCATGATAACTTTTTGCGGAATGATTTCCAATACAGAGCTGCAATCACTGAGTAACGCCTGTGATGTAGTATGGAAATAGTGTGGAGGTGTGCGGAGTATATGAAGGTGGGATGGAAACATTTTTAAGCAGCTGATCCATACCAGCGTTAATTCTTTTAGTTGGTGCTTCCACTCTTCTTATCCTTCTCAAGCAAACATACAGCAGCAGTAGACCTTCAAGCATAAATCCATATGGAGGAATGTATCAAGGTCACAATGCTTCCATCACTTCTCCAAATTGCTCATTTTGTGTTATCAGTCGTGCTGCTGGAACTATTTGCAAGTTCAGGTTAAGGAAGAAAAGAAAGAAAGGGTAACCTGGAGAGGAGATCTAATTATAACTGCAGCTTATTTCACTAACAGTGGTGGGAGCTGTCACTTTTAGCAGGATGATGAGGTATAATATCTATGAACATGTTTGCTTACTCTAACAAATTAAATCCTGTTCCTTTCATAATCTGGAACCACCAAGGAGAGCACTACTAGCCTGTGTGTCCGATGCAGGGACTCCATGTACTCTTTTTTCCGTGGAGGTATCTAAACAGCTGCAAGTTCCTAGTTTCCTCTTTTGTAGCCATGACAAAGTCTTGCTCAGTTACTAAGAAATTTCAGACAGTTACAATTAAAATCTTAAACCTTTTGGAGTAAAATAAGTCTTTTTGTAGATGTCAGTGCTTTGTAAGAGAAGGTGAAAAAAATACCACATTGCTTAAACTGAAATAAATTATAAAATGGGTGGGAAAAAATTAAATAAATTCTAGTGTAAATATTCTTATAACTCCAGGGAGGCACTTTTCTGTCAGCTGCTGTGTCTATTAACTGAATGCTGTTTCCTACTGTTGGTATTCTGTACCATTTGTAACAATAAATGTTTTGCTGAAGACCAACAACAAGTTGGAAGGGAGGAGTTTGGGTAGTAAATATTTGTGAAGTGTATGAGGTTCCTTCTGTCTTCCTAGTTAAAATGTGTGCTGTTTCAGATTAAAATAAAATGTAGGCTCTGCATTGGGAAAAGCTGTTTAAAGAAACAGCTTTTTTTTCTCTGATATTGAAGCTGTAGAGGTAGGTGAAGACTGATCAAGAATAATTGGTTACGAATATTTTATCCATGGGTGAGATTTCAATGTAAAAATAAATTGACAGAGGCAGAAATGGATGAAAATAGCATTGGGTCATTAGGAAAAAAAAATAAATCCCTTCCTTATAATTTTTATTGTGGAAATGATGCTATAGGTTAGAAAAATATGCCCTTTAACATCTGCACAGTCTGCACATATTTCAGGTTCTGCATTTTCCCATTATTTAAATGAAAGTTGTTTTATCTATTTTATCTTTTCGTCATTGCTCAGGATAAAGATATAGACAAGCATCCAGCAGAGGAGATTGATATTTAATTATCTAAATATAGCTTCCTCTTCTCTTTTGAGGTGACTTTTTCTTCCTTTTCCTAAGGGTCCACTGGATGGCTCTCTGATCACTTAGATTCTGTACCCAGGCATTTCTCTGTAGTGTGATTATTTGCTTAATATTGTACCAATCCCTTTGCTTCTCAGTGTTGAAGGGAAATACTACTAAATTCAGCAGCAGAAACAATAAATCAGACAGCATTTCTATACCACTAGAAGTGGCATAGAGAAGGTCATAACTAGGGCAGCAACTTGAAACATCTGTGAGGAGCAGCACAAAAAGGTGAAAAGCAGGTTCAATGAGTTTATAGGGTGCAGCATTATTCAAAGTCTAGTTTATGCATGCATTTAGTTTATGAGTGAGAATGATTCTGCTCATCCTTTCAAGTAGAGATTTTTACTAGGATCTGAGCTTCACATATCCCAGCAAACTAGGAGAGTATGTAATTTTGCTATTCAAGATTTAAGCATCCTATACTGTGAAGATGCTTCACTGGTATTAATGTGAGTAAATTATATACATACATATATATACAGGCAATAGATACAATATACAATCATAGAATCACAGAATAGTTAGGGTTGGAAAGGACCTTGAGATCATCTGGTTCTAACCCCCCCGCCATGGGCATGGACACCTCCCACTAAACCATGTCACCCAAGGCTTTGTCCAACCTGGCCTTGAGCACCGCCAGGGATAGAGCATTCACAACTTCCCTGGGCAACCCATTCCAGTGCCTCACCACCCTAACAGTAAAGAACTTCCTCTTTATATCCAACCTAAACTTCCCCTGTTTAAGCTTGAACCCATTACGCCTTGTCCCATCACTACAGTTCCTAATGAATAGTCCCTCTCTAGCATCCTTACAGGCCCCATTCAGATACTGGAAGGCTGCTATGAGGTCTCCACGCAGCCTTCTCTTCTCCAGCCTGAACAGCCCCAACTTTCTCAGCCTAAGAGATGTGCCCAAATGTTTCACTGAAGGTCTGTGCCCACAGCTTCTGAGTTTGCAGCTGCTCAGAAATGCAGACATCAACTGCAGAACTCAGACTAACAGCTGTCCAGCCCCCAGCCTGTTTCCTCACCTTGCCAGTAGAGAAAGACTAGCAGTCACCAATGGACTGAACCTTTACAAATATATTAAAAACATTTTTCATCTCATCCCCTTAATATTTTTCGCCTGTGCAATACCTGTAGCAGTAAGTGCCACAGTTTGGATGAACATTTCACTAATTATCTCAGGCTTTAATCTATGCTTCTGAAGTTGCACACTGCTTCCCCAAGCACTGGTACCAGAAGTTTGTGTTGGAGCTGCCCTGTTTTACTGCAATAGTGAATAAAGCTTTTCTCAGATGTGTTTTGGTACACTACATTCAAATATATAAATGTAAATAAAGAGACCCATATTCAGAATCTACAATAGTAACAAACGTTAACTGCACAGTAATAGCTATCAAAAGCAAAATTCAATGTGATCATGTCTTGTGGTTGCCTCAGGGCATACCACAATCAAAATTGATAATGTTATTTAATAAAAATATAGGGCAAATGCAGCTTATAAATTTATGGGCAAGGTTAATAAATGGGATCTAATCATTAGGTAGGTACAGCTGAACAATTTAAGAGTTTCCTTAGAAGTGGTGAATCAGGGCTGGTCTGCTCCACCTGGCTCCTTTACTGAGCAACAGGAATGAAAAGTGAATAAATAGAATTGTGAAACAGCCTTGTCTCCTTTTTATCATGCCCTTTCTGTAAACTTTTTTTTTTTTTAATACCAGAATTAAAATGCCTTGTAGAGAAGAATTCTGAAAGAAAGTCTGTATGATACACAGCCTAGCCTGTTTGGGGGCTGAACATTATTATTATTTTCTTATTGGTCCTGGAGTTCTCTATTGCAGTAATCCATGTACAAAAGGCTGCTTCCTGTCTTGACAGGTTTACAGCCTAGGTAATTCACTGTAAAAGAAATAATGAACAATGACTGTGGTAACAATTTGTCTTCTAAATGTAAAGCCTTACGTGTTTCTGCCCATTCTGGTATGTTGTCCAGCTTGCACAGTTCTACCACAACCTGTAAGTGGTATTTTTCTAAACAGAAGGTCACTGCTGTGATTCTTGAGCAGGCATGAACAAACCAGGGCTTACTATCAGTATCATGTTGCTGTAACTTAACATACTGTTGAGCATTTGAACTGTAGTAGCATGGCTGCAAGGTCTTTCTACTTGCTGCAAAGTTAAATGCATTAGTTTAAAACCATCCTTGAGGTGACATGGGCTAACAGCAGGCACATGGGCAGCTAAGGTCACAGAGGTGATCCAAGGACTGGGAAGCCTGCCATCTGAGGAAAGGCTTAGAGAATTGGGTTTGTTCAGCCTTGACAAAAGAAGGCTCAGGGGAGACTTTATCACCATGTTCCAATATTTAAAGGGTGGCTACAAAGAAGACGAAGACACCCTTTTTACAAGGAGTCATATGGAAAAGACAAGGGGCAATGGGCACAACTTACTCTCAGGGAGATTCTGGTTCGACACAAGGGGAAAATTTTTCACAATAAGAACAACCAGCCATTGCAATAATCTCCCCCAGGAAGTGGCACTTCCCCAAAGTTGGACGCTTTTAAGATTCAGCAGGAAAGGGTGCTGGGACACCTTGTTTTGACTGTGTTTTTGCCAAGGAAGGTTGAACCAGATGATCCTTGAGGTCTCTTCCAACCTGGCGTTCTGTGATTCTATGATGCTTTAGCTGTCAAGCAGTACCTTGCAAAACTGAGTAACTCAACTGCTTTTGATGGCATGCTCTTAATCCACAAGGGAAGAGGGCTAAGCAAAGGGCACTGATAGATGGGCTTTGTCAGAGCTTCAGGTGCAGGGACTGAAGACTATGTGGTGATACTGTCTCCACAGCAGAAACCGCAGAAGGAAACACCTTACTCACTTCAGTGCTACATCCATCAGTGCTCATAAAGTGGTTCACACTTAGATGCCAACCAGGGCAAAGGGACAGAATTAAAAAATGAAGGTAGGTTGTTGGGTTTTTTCACCTAGTGCACCAAGATAAGCCTGTCTATGCCCATACAATTATATTATCCTATATTTGGAATAAGTCAGTAATATACATCATACATATACATACCACACACACCATCAAGTATTGTGCAGTAACATGCTTGGCAACATTAATTTGATGAGTGTGAGTGTTGCCCCTACTGGAGCATGAACCTCCAGTTTGAACCCAGGTGTGAACATCACCACAGTGACGCAAAAGAAACTGAGAATAATGAAAGCAACAACAAGGTTTTTAAGTGGTAACTGAAAATGTAAGAATTTTTACTGTCAAGGTCTTAAGTGCTACAGCAGAAGAGGAATGATATTTCTAAAGAAGGAGAGTTGAAATAAGTTTTGTTTTGGCATGTCGTTACAGTCAGAAGGTAACATACTCAGAACCAGGCTCTCCTCTGGGGAAATACCATTCACAGGTAAAAGAAAGTTATTTAAAATGTCTGTTCTCTCAGATGATGAGGAAAGATACAATTTGGTCAGCTCTAAATCACAGCCCAACAAGATAAGAAATAGATTACGCTTCAAGAATTGATGACAGAATAACTCAGCAGATGTTTATATAGGCAAAAGTAGCAGCATATGCTGTACAGTGCTTTTCAAAGTGCGTGATTTGAAAACCCCTAGATGCAGTACAGCCAGGGCTGGAAACGCAGCGTGAGGGAGCACTGACCTCTAGTGGACATAGAAGTCTAGAACTGATCAAGATCGTTGAATTCAAAATAGAAAATACGTCATGCGGACAGTTATCCCGAGGCTTGTGCTTGGCAACTTTGCAAGCTACAGTCAGCACTGGTTTACTGTCAGGAATCTCTCACTGTCTATGTATGAGGAACTATCACATCTACTGTAACATCCAGAGTAATTTTTTTATGGCCAACAGAAAACAGTGCACACTTACAATTTGCTTAGTAAACCAGATAGAATCCTAGAATCCTAGAATGGTTTGGGTTGGAAGGAACCTTAAAAATCATCCCGTTCCAACCCCCCTGCCATGGGCAGGGACACCTTCCACTAGACCAGGTAGCTCAAAGCGCCATCCAGCCTGGCCTTGAACACTGCCAGGGATGAAGTCCTTCAGTTCAGGCTGTGTTTAAGAAGCGCCAGGGTAATTTCTTATGGTGGGGCATTTTTATCAATTTAGTAACTCCAAAGCTGTAGCATTACAGCAGTATGAAGCTTTGCCTTAGCTTTTCAGCTCCCAGAAAACAGATGCTTGGTCAGGAAAATTAACTGAAGTTAAATCCACTCCCCTTTTTAGGTACTTATTAAATAACTTCGCATTGTTAAGACTGTCTCAATAGACTTTAGCAGAGCACCAACAGTTTAAATGAAAAAATCCTAAGGAAATATGAACATACATGTCATATAATAGTAAGAGTCTTAGTCCTACTTTTTCTACAATCAAAAAATACAAACAAAAAAAAACAAACCACAAAAAGAAACAAAAAAACCAAAACCCAGAACAAGCCCAGGCACATAATTCCATAATAACCTTCTGCTGAAACTACCAAAGTTGGGTGTTCTCTAACAGTTAATGTGCAATATAGGCTTCCCTTTCTATATCAGTAATGTCATGCTTCTTTCAGTATGCCATAGTTCTTTCACTATTTTCAGGCTCTCACCCAAAAACTAACAAAGACTGGGTTTTTGTGCTTCCACCACCCTAAGTCAGTGAGATTTCTGGGGAATATTTGATCAAGGAGGCTCCAAAATATTGCAACTTGCATCTGGCCTTGCAGAAGGGCTTTGCCCTTGTTTCCTTTGCACCCTGTCTCAGACCAGAATTATTGCCCCCACACCTTAGACATTTATTCTTGCCTCAAAATGTCAGGGAAGGGAAGAAGCAGAAGAATCTTAAGACTCATTATTCCTCATTGCAGGTCTGGGAAAGGAAAAAGGAAGAACTATGAGAAAGGTGGGATGCCAGACAATGCACCAGACTTATTGTCTAAATACTATTCAACAGTAAGAGTTACCATCTCAGTCTTTGATTGATATGAAGCCAATCTGTGTCCCAAAGTTAGTCCCATCACGAAAGTGAGAGTAAAATTTATCAGGGTGACATGCAGTACAGAAAGTGATATTTTGGTTCTGGTCTGTGATAGAATCATCTTGGATGTTCTCAGGAAGAATCCCACCCCTCTCAAGAAGAATCCTTGAAGGAAGAAAGACAAACAGAAAATAATATTTTTTGTATATCGTGACATTCCTTAAGATACTATCATTCAGACAACACTTCAAGTACCAACTGAACAAACTGTGCTAATATTGTGATTGGTCTTTCATTTGCTTGTTTTTCTTTTTTCCAGTATTAGACTAGAATAATTGATTTTCTGCAGCCAGTAAAACACATTTAATTTGAATATTTGTCTATAATACATAAACTAACAGTAAAAAAGCAAAATAATGGTTGAAACCCAGCAAAAGAGAGCAGATACCATTCATTCAAAGGTATCATTTGTTGATCTGCAAAATACTAGACAGTACTTTAAGATGGGGAGGACCCTCACCATAATAGTGCTGGATAATACAATATCAAAATAGTTATTGATAACTAATGTGGAATTCATCTTTGTTCATGCAGTAGTCTTACCGTGTTGCTCTTCTAATATCAATATAAGGATTTGCAGAGTCAAATAGTCTCACACACTTTGGATCAATTCTGTGGAATTCTGTCGCTGACTCATGAGGAAGTTTATAGCAGCAAGGTCCTACAGACGGGCCCAGCACCACAAGGATATCTTTCAAGTTACAGCCATATGCAGATACCATAGCATTTACTGTGGCCATAGAAACTCCTAACAATGTGCCTTTCCATCCTGTGAGAAATGAGAGGTTGAGATAAAAATTGTATAAATTGTCTCTTTAATTTTATAGGATTGAAAATATATGCTATTATTAAAAGTAGAAACCAATAGATATCTTTACATCTGAAATAAATATATTTAATCACAAATAATTATTTTTCAAAAAACTACAACACATTAACTGCTGATACAATTTAGTGGAGACGGAAACTAGAGAGAAGAGTTTAGATTAGGATTTCAGAATTCCATTTTCCCAGTGTCCTGGTTTGGGCTATTAGAACGTAACTTATAGCTCTTCTGTGCTTGAAATATTTAAATGGGAATATGACAACAGAAATATGTTACAGTCAGAAGCTTATTCTTATAGTGATATGGTGAAAATGGTTTTAGTGTTATTTTAGAGAAAAAAAACCAAGAGGCTTAAGCTAGAGATATTGTTTAGCATAGATAGAAGACAGCCCAGTTCTGCACTATGGCACTGTTTGGGATAGAAGAAAGCCCAGCTTTGAGTTCTTGTATCTCAGTTTGATTCCCAGGAAGCTTTACATGAGTGTGTCATAATGAAGGATAGCATATGCTAATTACTTTTCCTCTGCTTTTCCACATCCAAAGACCGAGTGACCTTATACCTAATTGTCTTTGATTTGTATACATAGCAATGTGTTCAAGTTAAACATGAACTGAGGTGGGTTGGACAGGCAGAAAAGGACTTAAGATAATTGGAAGCCTGGCAAGGACTGTGATGTGGGAATGAAGGCCAAAACTTGAGAGATGCAAGGCAGGAATTCAGGCTAGATGTGGGAGGTATGCTTGGAGAAGGCAGTGGTGTGGGTTGCAGAAACAATGTAGTGTGTCATGGACTAGACAAATGAAGAGGCAGCAGAGAAAGGAGCAACTACAGATCAAAGTATTTAACAATAATTATGTTTGAACACTTGCAAAGTAAAACTCTTAAAACTTTCAAGAGCAGATAAAATTCTTTTCATCCCTTCTCCCCATTAAGAACTACAAAAGCCCCTCTCCTCACAGACACAGGCCACAACTCTCAGTCCTCTCACCTTTTCTAACCTAAGCTTGCTAGGCAACGGGTGGGACACACACCCCCCCACCCAACTTTACTGAAGTCAAAGGTTTGATCATCTAATGATGACTCACAAGTTTGAATTTATTTTGGCTGATTTACTGAATGCATGAAGAATTGTATGAATTAGGTGGTATTCACAAATTCTAGGCAAAGGTGAAGCTTCCTGACGTATCAAGGGGTGTACTGCCATCAAAGCTGAGGAGAAACTCTCAGCTGTGCAGTCTCCTTCACCTTATAAATACAGACTTTTTTATAAAATGAAATAGTCCCAACAGGAAAATCTCCCCATAGGATACATGTTCTTGCCCAACAGCTGGGACATCTTCTGAAATCAGACATAACCCCAGGTTGTGCTAACCATCCTTGCTTTAGTTTTACTCTCATTAGGTTTTACAGACAAGAATTTCTTCTGATCCAAAATGATTATTGGGGGCATTTGGTTTAGAGCCATTTTTTATGTAGAAAGTAAGATAGGTCACAAAGGAAATTACTTGGTTTTGGCTACTGGATCAGAAAAATAAATGTCTAAATATATAAATAATAATTATTACAGTTATACTTTAAAAATGCATAGCTTGGGAAACAAACTATTCTCAAGACTAATCTTGTTTTGGCAGGGTGCAGGCTTAGCAGGTCAGGGTCTACACTGCTATGTGATCTTGCATTTATTCATTCTCACTCAGTGCTCCTTTCATTGCTGATTTGTATTCCTTAGTCCATAACTCCCTTTCTTCCAGTGGTCTCCCAGTTATCTTGATCTCTGTGATTTAAAATTCCTACCAGAATGAGCAGCACCGCAGGCTTTTCTGACAGGATCAGCGAAGAGCACAGGTATGCAATCAGCACCTGGAGCTGCTATTGTAACACCTTTCTGATTCGTAACTATTCCATCATAGTTGTCAGGCTCGGTCTTTCCCATAACGCACACAGCATTAGCATGATCAACCTGTCAAGCCAAAACGAGAACGTGGATAGTGATACGTCAGCAAAAAAAAAAAACAACCCGCAGTTCTGACTAATGCAAAGATTTTTCTTTGGCATGAAACATTTCTGCACCAACAGACTATGTGTGGAAATCAGGCACTCCTTTGTTCAAAGGCCATGCAGCTCTATCAGTAGAAAGGCACCATAGGAGTGATACATTTTTCTTTCAAGAGAAACTGCCCTGATCATTTACCTGATTTTTCTAGTCTGTGGTAAGATAAATGTTAGAATGCACTTGGAAGAAACAGTGCTGCTTCTCCATTTAGTACCAAATGGCTGATGTTTGGATGGATATTCCCACAGATAAACTGCCAGGATAGATATTTTAGTTGTCCTGCTTCTCACAAGTTCTTGCTGAGAAAGATAAGAATAATGCCTACAGTTTCCCCCAGTGATACATGAAGGAAGATCTGATCTATTTACAGAAATCCATTGTTTGATAAGATACCTTGACTCTGTGAAAAGTCTCTGGGTTAAATCCTGCAACATTAGCTAGCCGGCGAAGATTTTCTTTAACAACAACTTGTGGGTCCCTCCGCTTGGAACTGCTGAAGAGATTGCACGAGCTTAGAGTTGGTATGTAGGAGATCCCACCTGCCCTTGTGGTAAATCCATGTAGGAAGATATCATCTGGCAAGGCAAAAAGGACAACGAAAAATTGCTTTCAACACAAGAACACTCCAGATATTATATGGGTTTATACTGAACAGACCTGAAATCAGCCAGTTGAGTATCGCATTAAGTTATATTTAGCAATGGCATTTACATTTAAGGATTCTAAGTTTCCTTTTTGCTCATAACCATAATCATATGAGGCCAGGTTAGAGGGGTTTGAGCAAGAAGGAATCCTGGCAGATATAGCCTGACTTTTTGCAGAGTTGTAGTGCAAACCCTAGAGAAGGGGTTACTCACTAAGGAAAATGAGAGAATTTTAAACAAATGTTCTAAGGTAGAATCTCCCAACTTTTTTGGCAAATGAAGTACTAGTCCTCAAGACTTCACAGAATCTCAAACATCTTTCTAAGGCACACTAAAACCAGCAAGAATTTCTAGTATTATTGAAAAATCCTCTGGTTTTACCATGCGGATTATTTAGTGTGGCTTCATGTACTTGGAGACACACCATACATAACGCTGCTACCACCTTTGAGAACTCGCGCAGAATTAGTCTCGAGGAGAAAAGACAACGTAGAAAGAATCGTACCTTGCCTATACCACCCAAGGAGACCTTTCGCTGTGCTTTTTGCAACCGGATTTGCCTATCCCACATTGGCCTTTTTAGTCATCAGCGTGCTTGTAGTAAGCCTGGGTAAAGCCCTTCCCAAAATCTTCGTTCGCGAAGTCAAGCCATCATCATCATGTACCAAACGCAAACCCTGTTGTGCAGGGTGATGGGAAGGAGGGGGTTTCTGCGTCCAATTTGAACACAGAAGATAGTCCCACAACTGGTATTTTTGCTATCTTAACAGCTGACAAGCTTAGTGACATAAGTAGAGTTAAGATTAAAAATCTCTTACGTAGTGTGATCCTTTCAAAGTCACAGTGAAAACCGTGAAGCACAGTGAAGGCAGAGATTCCTTTAAGTAACTCATGTTCCTTTCATGCTCTGGATCATTTCAGACATATTTTGGGGGAAAGACAGTTCCAAATTTTTGCAGTTGCAGCAAATTTTCTCAGCTTTCCCCTGATTACTCTGAAGTATGAGACCTGAAAATCACACTTCAGAGACATGCTGCAGTAAAAAGTCATGCCATAGCAGGGACACTGAGACATCAGTCTGATTAACAAGGCATGTTTGAGGCTGCAGACCAGGAGAAATTCCTGTCCAGCCTTTCCAGAAGATGATGGCAGTTCTCTAAAGTGTCTAATTCCCACACAGAAGAAAGGAGATTTTACTGTCTGTAGTAATGCTCTCACTAAACCTGGACCTCTCTTTCCTCTGATCATGCCCCAGGCCTTGCCAGTCTTTTGCTGTATCTCTATTGACACTTCCCCCTCTTATAGGCAAGATATACTATTACAACATCATCTAGAGTTATTTGCTGCCTGAAGACATTTCCAAATCTTACCCATTTTGCAATTACCTTGAAGAAGTATGCTTGGAAACTAGTCTCTCTAAAATCTGTTAGCTGGGATCCTCTTTACCTGGGATGAGAGAAGATCTGAGGATGGTGAGCTCCCCTTTGAGGCTCGGCAGGCTTTCCAAGTACATCTGAATCTCGCTTTGGATGAGTGCCATGTCCTGTATAGGAAGTGTTTGCCTTTCACTCTGAGTTTTAGCTATCTTCAGGTTTTCACAATCATATGCCATCTGTAAATCCTCAAATTCAAACTGGTAGACTGCTGTAAAGAGATGATCTATATATACTTTCATTAAGTCTTTTCTTAAGGTAGGTAGAATAACTTTAATAATGCTTAGGTCTTTTTCATCCAGGCTTTGTTTGATGGTGTACAAAGCAGCAGCTGTATTCGGGGCATGTACCACCTCCAGTCTTTTCTTCAGACTCTGAAAACCACTTAGAGCTGGAAGCAAGGACTCTTTTTCACCATTCCTTTCACTTCCTTGCCTCTGGCAACACATGACATAAACAAATGGAGCAGGGATGGAAGAACATTTCTCAGTAGTTTCCACTGCATTACATAGCAGCTCTTGGATGTTGTTCTGCAAGTTGGCTGGTAGGCTGAACAGATCTACCAGTACTGCTTCCACCATACTGCAGGATACTTAAAGATTCTCACAACTGTCAAGAAGTCAGTAATAAAACATGACAAACAAAGAAAAAGGCAAGACAGCATCATTAGTCCAAACCAGAATTATGTTATTAAGGCAAATCATTCAGTGATACTGTATAGAGAAGATAGCACAGAAGTAATTACTGTCTTAAGATTTCCTCACTGCATCAAAAGAAACTGCAGCAAGAGAAAAGTAGCGGAAATGGGAATTACTATGTATGTATTAAGGTATTTAGATATTTCCCTTCCACCCTGCCTACCTCAGTTTTTTTCCAGGTCTGGGATGATACATAATATTAGATTTATTGAAACAATTAACCCCCATTAGCCTAATGGGTCTTCTTGACTTCTGACTGTTGGGCCCTCCTCAAGTTCCCATGAGAGGAACCATATACAGAGGTCCATCAGCTTGGTGGGACTAGAGAAGCTTCTGTAACAATTTTTTTGGAGGCATTTTACACACTTACTTATGGCTGAGGTGGAGCCTATGTCTGCTACCCCACCTGGTAGCAGGGGTGGTGGGCTGTGAGTGCAAGGACATCTTTCCCACAGACCTTGACAAGACTTTTTTCACTTCTCCCTTTTCTGATATCAAAAGTATTGACTTGCTAATTTCTGACTTCTGTGTGGCAGGGCATATGATTGGTATAGTTCTTGTCAACATGCAAACATGAACAGGAGGTCAGCACAGGTTACTGAAACTTTACTTACTAATGCAAGAAGTATGCATAACTACATGAAAATAATATAACATGCATACATTGAATACTACATACAATATATCTAATATGCATATATAACATAATATGCATTATATATGAAATATGCATTAATGAAATATGCATAAATATGCATTATATAATGAAAATAATATAATGTGCGCAACTTCCTGCCTCAGCACT
>JANHGB010050735.1:12346-23332 GCA_026283785.1 Coracopsis vasa | reverse complement strand
CTTCAACAATGTTCATAATTTTACCAGGTGAAGGTGTTGATCTATTAATAGTTTCAACTACATTTCAACTGAGGGGCATCTGGATGATGAGAGAGATATTTTATATAGTCTCCACACATAGATAGTAGGATTGTGGCATGGTGGCTAGAATTTTAATGCAGTGATTTAGCATCATTCAGCTGGTTGTCATTCCATGGTAAGTGCTGTAATAAACCTGGAGTGACATAGGGTAGGAAGGAAAGCTAATTTTCCCATTATGTCTTTTCCACAAAATGATTTATTTTAATGCTTACATTTGTTGCCACTGTAAGCCTTAGAAACCTGTTGATGGCCAAATGCCCATGAGGTCAGCCATTTGAGGTCTGAAGATAATTTTCAAGGACGCCACGTTTATGTTTCCTCCAGAGGTGATTTCATTAATGATGTCATGATATACGGCATTTAAGACTGCTGCAACTAGTTAATTGTGTCATTGGTGGATGCTTTGAGATAAACACAGAGACTGACCCAAAGCAGCAGAGCTCACACATATATCTTTTACAGATGTGTGTTAGATTTTTAGCAGCCAGGCAGGAAGAGAGAAAGTTCTGTTATTTATTAAATAAAAAGGATAATGTAATTTTCACTAAATGTCAGATATACCTCAGGAAACAATCCTCTTATGGAGTGTATCCTTTTTTTTGGTATGTTTATTCACCTCTCCAGTTACTAATCTGATTTGGGTTTTGATTAGATCATCTCAATCTAACCTTCTTGATTGATATAAGAGCTGATTTAAGAAACGAAAAAGGGATAACAAATGTAAGAAATTAAAAACAATCAAGGAAACTGCATCACAATTCATGATTTGCTACTTTTGACAAATGACAAATCCATTCATTGAGAAGTAATACTTTGATTAAATTATATCAAGTTTTATTGATCCAGAATAAGTCTTTGCAGCACAACAGAATATGATCAACATGACCAACATGAAATAACCAAAATGAAATGACCGATTTGCCACAGAAATTGTGGGTGCTCCATCCCTGGCAGTGTTCAAGGCCAGGTTGGACGTGGCTCTGAGTAACCTGGTCTAGTGGAAGGTGTCCCTGCCTATGGCAGGGGGGTTGGAACGGGATGATTTTTAAGGTCCTTTCCAATCCTAACCATTCTGTGATTCTGTGAGTCTATAAACATTTGATAAAACTGTTAATTACAACATAAGGAATCCACATAAGACTTCATAGTAACAAACTATGTTGTTTGCTATTTCTACTGAGACCGAATTCTAATCTCAGGTAAACTCAAGCTGACCACTATGGAGGGACTCTATTTTGGCAGTAGAAATAATCCCTATTCACATTCCTGAACATGAAAATGAAATTTGGCCCATTTTGGTTAAAATGCAACTACAGTGCAACAGAACAGAAGGATTAAAGGAAGATGGATCAATCTCATGTGGTATACTGCCATTTGCATCTTCTGGAACTCCAAGTTTCCCTCCATATATTTTCCATTCTTTATCTTCAAGTGAAAGAGGCTTGGGCAGCTGTGTGCCTTTTCATACCTGTTGACAGCTCCTCAGTGACATTTCAGAGTAAGTAGTATCACTGAAACCCCCAGAGCTTGCCTTGACTTTAAATGCAGCTGACTCTAGCTTCTTTATCTGAAACCAGTTTCTGAAAGCATCCTGCGACACTTAATAATGAGGTCTCCTGCTGACCACTGTAAATTTTTTTTAAATCCTGTTTAAGTCAAATTATGTTGACAATTATTCCTTTCTTTAACAAGAAATCATGAGAATATTCGGAATAGAGCTACATGCTATATTTCTAAGCATATCTATTTTTTTCTAGCTGTCTTTATTGGCGTTATATTACCATTTTTTTCCTTCTCACAAATCTCCATGTAGCAAATGAATTGTCACAGTGAATCTGAAAGATCTTTCCTGTGTCCCTCACCCTAGACATAGCATCATAACAGCAATGCACAGCCTGAATATTTTGTGTTCCTTTCTAAAAGGGGAATTCCCACCACCCAAAGCCAAGGACTACATCCCCCCCAAGAACATAGTCTTCACGTGCCTTTTTTGGGGTGCTTCAACCCATTAGTTTTGGGTTTGCTCATTTTAAGTAATATTCGCCTTCACTTAAGGGGCTCTTCAGTGGCCTGGCCCTTACAGCACCTTTTTTTCTGCCACAGCAGAATCCATCAGCATCTGTAATTGATAGCACTGGGCAACTCTGGCTTCTTCTGTCATTGTATTTCATGTCAGTCATAGCTGTCAGCCCCTACATCTGGATGTGGCCACTGCTGAGCCTGATCCTGAGCTGCCCAACAACCCTTCCTGCAGGCAGGGGCCAGGCAGGATGCAGGCAGGGCTGCATGGTTGTGCTGCGTATGGGACATGTCCAATGGTGCCTGGTCCTGGCTGTTGCTCCACTGCCCTCCCAAGCGACACAGCAGGCAAAGCATCACGCTGTTTGCTGTGTGTAGCAGGCGGCTGGCGGGATGAGTTGGGTGCCATGGTTCTGTGACAGATAGAGGCTCCGAGGACTGAGATCAAAGGTTAAATGGCTTTTTGCTGCCACCTCTTGATAAACCAGAGGAAAACGCAGCAGAAGTTGATATAGCGTCTGGGTAACATCCACTAGGCCAGGGCAGACATTTAGTGCTCGCTGACGAGGATGAATTTACCTTCTGGGTGGACGGCACACTAACGACTTGTCAGGAGTGCTTGATGGATCAGCATCGGAGCTGCACTGGGAGAGAAGCTCGTTATAAATAAACCTCATCCTTGCTCCCCTGACTCAGGGCTGAGGGAGACTGGGAGGGAAAAGTGGTTTCTGCATTTGAGGGAATGACCTATCTAGTGGCACAGTCTCTGTGTGCTGTGGAGAGAGACTTTCACTACACAAACAGGCTTGAAACACAGGCTCTGTCATCGTAAGAGACACTAGGTGTGGACCCTGAGATGGCCCAGGATCAGTGGCTGCAGAGCTCCATAGAGACCCTGAGTCCCTGCCAAATCTCAGTGATGGGGGCATTTCTGTGGCTAGACTATTCAACTATTCAACAGATCAGGCCTCAGAAGATATAAAATCCTTTTTTTTTTTTAATTATTTCTTATTCTTCTTTTTTTTTTTAATTTAAATTTACTGTGAAAAAAATAGAAAATGAAGATTTAAAAAATAAAAGATATCTTAATTAATTCTCAGTTAAAGACTCTCAAAAACTTTGGATGATGAGCTCCAAGGCTGTCATCATTTCTGCTTAGCCCCTGCTTCTCCAGGATGTGGAAAAAAAAAAAGAAAGCAGAATAAATTCAGATCAGCAGACGATTTAATGAGAAATTCCTTTAGACAGGCATCACATAAAATGCAGCTCTGGTCCCTGAACAGAACCCAGGATCCCTGCAGAAAGCTCAGGGCCCTGTGATACCAAGTCACATTCCTCCTTGAGCTCTTTTCTGCTTTTCTGCCACCACTCAGAGTAAGATATTACTTGATGCTTTGGCACTCTTCTGGGTGAAGTGGAATTGAGGAGGCAACTGAATGAACACTCATTAGCTGGTGGATTCTGAAATGTGTAAACAAGTACTCCATAAAATAAAGTTTTCTTGGAAAGTTTTCCAGCAAGACCTTGAATGAGGTGGTGTGCCTCCCTCGTTATCTGAGTGCCAGATGAGTAAAGGGGGATTTTAGGCTGAAGTTTTGGTCTTAGATACCTTCATCCTATCTAAATTATTTTTTAGAGGTGCAGAGATTTTTATTGGATCTGACCCTGAGAAAGAACAAGAGTGAAGTAGCAGGAGTGATTAGAAATAAGTTAGCAGAACACCAAAGGGATTAAGATTGGGATAAACCTAAACTAGTGAAAAACCGGTAGAGGAATTTCTGGTTCTTAGTTCAATTATTTGTTCTTAACATTTCTCTGGAAATCATTCCCTTTATTTAAGATTGTCTGGAAAGATTAAAATATTTTTTAACATTTTTATTGAGGTAGCCATCAGCAGAATTAAAACTAAATTATACCAACAAGAATCAATACTTCCCTAATTTTTAAGATGTGAGATGGGTATCAGCACCAACACACACAGCGCAAATATATACTTTTCATTTAGTTAGACTAAAGTTCATATACAACATTTGGCATTATCCAGCAAATTGAGAAAGCAATGCAACACTATTGTGCCTGGTCTAAACTCATTAATATAAAGAAATGCAGTTACAGTTTGAAAAACAAGAAACAAAACATTAAAATATCTGTAACACTGCTGGTGGTGGCCCAGGCATAGTCCTGATTGCTAACTGAACAACCCGTACAATTAAACATGGAAATTACCTTGTTAAACCTATGAATGCCCTTGAGGATCTCCTTTCTAACAGAACTTTGTACTCTATCGAGGATAGTAATAACAATGTTTATTTTAATAGACTGGAGAAATTTTCAGCCCCCTTTTTTCCAAAAATGGCTAATGCAAATACAGCGAAGAATAATGAACACTCACTGAAAAAGGGGAAAGCTGGAAAGGCCAAGGAGTTCTTCCTCTTTTCCCTTCATCACACATTTTATCTGAATGCAGTTTTAATTGTTAGAAAATTATCTCTCTTTCCCAGTTTTAATTTTGTATGTCATGTCCATAATACTTCTATATCATGGCCTCAGCTGTAGTGACTTTGAGTCATCCTAAACCATCTAGTAAGACTCCTGGTTGAGCAGGGGAGAGTTAGACCAATGGCTTTCTAATATGAATTGCTTAATCCCTGCAGGACGTTTGGAGAACAGAATCCTTTTGAACGGCATTTATGATCCCTGTACATGTATTTAAAGCCATGCTCTGATGCCCTGCTGTATCCTCTAGGAAATTCTAATTGTGTTTAGCTGTCATCTTAAGTTCTTATATGATTTAATGATATAGGATAAGAAGATTATTTTGATAGGATATTAGAGAGAAATATAAATTTGATTTAATCCCATGTTTCTGCATCAGCATCCTCAGATGACCTGTGCTGCTGAGCTACTGTACCTCCTAATGAGAACTAAGCTTTCTGTCATTGTTCCTGTAAAACTCCCAACTGGAAACACCATTCAAGAACTGTATTTCAACTTACCCAACAATGGCCTGTGGCTGGCAGGCAGATAAACGCACAAATACAAAAGCTTTCATTAAGAAAGAGACAAAAATCACACTAAGACATTAAAGATAAAAATGGGCTTTGACAGTGGATTGTTCAACCTCATGAACCACAAGTAATCATAACTGAAGTTTCATACTGATGACCAGAAAGTACATGCTTTCTTAAGTATGGATTATGTTGTCTCCATATAGCTCCATGCGTTATAAAATGTTGCTAAATTACCATTTAGCTGCTCCCCATTTTCTTCAACAGCCAATTAGAAAATGAGAATCTACTGAATCTTGGGAAGTTATAAAAGTCTAAGAAGAAGTCTAATAACAGAAAGATGAACTAGAACTCCTACCTTCTTCTCCCAATTGTCTAGATGACCTCAGACAAATTACTTTATTGTTGGCCAAAATAATTTGTGTGTCAAAAATTAAAACTCTCCTTCTGCTTATTTTTGTACATCATGTCATTAGATGACCCAATATACTTTAATAGGTTCATAAGGACATGTTTATTGGATCGAATTAGAGCACAGGCCAGTATTTTGTCTCTGACAAAGCCTTCCCTCCCCGTGCACATTCCCAAACAACAGCTTTGTTTAAGGTAGACTATAAAAAGAAGGCAGTGAAATTTCCTTCAGAGTACACCTAGCCTCCTGCAAATTTATGGATTAAGGTATCACTTCCTACCAGTTCAAGAGGCAACTAGTTGTGAAGATAAAAATACCCTACCAGGCTTTATTAAGGTCAGTATGTGAAGTAGTAGCAGGTTTAGATGCAAACTCATACACACTATTGTCCATTTTAGCTTTTGAATGCAAGATTATTCCAATGTTGTCATGTTGCACAACAGCATGTTCCAATGCCAAAAGGACATAAAGCTCTATCAAAACCTATTCCTATGGCAATTAAAATTATAAGGACAATGACTGGATGTTTTTTAGAACAGAGAACCTGGCTTTCCCAATATCTCATGGCAATATAAACATCACATAACCTGTGTTATGTTGTTCCAGTGCTTTGAGATTTGCTATTCTCCTTTTTCTCTTCAAATAGCAGACAATCTTAGGCATAAAAATGAAAGATAAATTAATGAACCATGCAAAAATGTCGATGAGAGGGAGGAGAGATGGACTTTTCTTCCAGGGTGCAACACAGACTAGATTTTCGGCAGCAGTTACAGCCAAACCAGATGGAGCTATTCTGAGGATTTCTGCATTATAATATTGATAATCTCACATTTAAAAACATGCTAGAGAATGCTAATATACCTCTTGCTTTGTTATAATAAGGAAATTTAAAAGAGAAGCTATTTTTCAAGAGGTTTTCTTCTGTTGAGTCTTATCCTTTGCCTACTAGGAGGCTATATGATCAGAGTGGAACTGTGAAGGCATTGAGGCAAAAGGAGGCCTCTGCTGAATGTGATTGTCCAACAGGAGCTTATGAAATGCACTGGGACACAGGCTTTTTCTGTATCCAAAATATAAAAAAGAAAAAGGAATATGTAGCCTTGAAGGCTTTAACTCTATGGAGTAAAATAAGGATTGCTTTACAAAAATTAAATAATCCAGCTTTTCAGCATGTGGAACAAATTCATGTCCAATATCGCATGAAATTTTAAATCTTTGGGACAAAAAATCCCAATGAAAACACAATCAAACATTTTGCCAGTACATGTTTTAGAAGAAGGGACAATTACATCATGATGAATAATCCACTAAAATTTAAAAGATACTATCAATAAATTGCAGGCATGACTGCAATTATTCTATTAACCTAAAAAATCTCAATATGAAGAGTTCACCAACCAGCAAAAGTATGAGGAATATACAGAATTGTGGAATGTTTTACCCAGAAATCAATTCTTCCTCTCTAAATTTGCTGATTTTAAGAACTTTTAACCAAGCTTTTATTATGCAACTATTCATGTATCCTAAAGATTAGCCTGATGTATGAGCCACCTTAACCTCAGTATTGCCTATTGACAGTGCATGTTGACAAGACTACTTCATTGTTCTATTGTTTTTCTCTTTCTAGTCTAGACCTTAGTTTATTTTGTGTATGTGTAGTCCTTAGAAATCCTCTATGAATTCCAGTGAAACATTTCTACCCCATCCTAAAACAGATCCCAGTATAACACAATAACCAAAGCAAAGAGTCCTAAATATGGATTTGCATGCTCAACGCATTAAAAGCCACATAAGGCCTGCAACTAAGATTTGATTCATTGTGATGTTAAATTGGAATCTGAATGTGATTGCATAGAAAATTCAGGAAATTTCACCTCTTAAGTTAAAAGAAGTACAAAAAGTTTGTCACTTAATGTCTACAGATACAAGGTAATGCACAATTAAGTAATGTAATCTAACATATGTCTTCCATACTTAGGTACAGTGGGGGGCAGCCATAGTATTAAAGCACCAATCTACGCATTGTAGACCATATGTCACATTTGTAGACCACTTGGAAGCTGCAGCTGGTGCAAAATGAAGTTGCTATTTGCTCAGCAGATTTGGCAGTAGGAGAATACCTTATGCTACTGTTATTTTTACTATATGTTCCCACAGTACAAATTCACACTGCTGATGCTGATTACTAAAGCTGCGTATGTTTTTGATGCTTGTTACCTGAAAGGCTCCTTTTTCTTCATGGTGACTTTCCTGCAATTCATCTTATGCCTTCAGTATTGTCTCCTGTTTTTTTCTACATCTGCCTGTCCTAATTTTAGGACAATTATGGTGCTAGAAACTCCCTTTACCCTGCTGCTATTCACTTTCATTCCTCATAGCATTTTTTCAAAACTGTTTTGTCATCTCACCAAATTTTTAATTTAAAAAATCACTGCATTTTTCCAGGAAATGTTTCTCCAAGAACTGCTTTCCAGAATGCCATTAATTACTGGAAGGCTGGGAAATACTGATGATTTACGCTTCCCAGTTATTAGAAGCTAAGTCTGGAAAAATCTCACACCTTATTTAAACAAATTGCTATATCCTCCAATATCAAGAGTCAAGGAAAAAAAGTCTTAATCTAGATCTTGATCCTCCCTATAATTGAATTTATTTGTACATATATATAATTTTTTTTGTCTTATGGGGCTAGTTTTCTTTCATTTTTCCCTAGGTAATATGTGACAGGCTTCCCCAATATACCACCAAACACAGTATGCCAGAACTTCATAATATGTCCAGGTCAGTAATTAATTTCTTCTACCAGTCTCCATCAGAGTATGCTCTACAACCAATCAATCTTATTATGGTACAGTATCAGAGCTATACATACTTGATTAATTACACAGTTTTTCAAGGGTGTCATTTGCTACTAGAGAGAAAGAAATGTTTCCTCCCCCTGCAAATCCCTCCAGCATACAGAAAGTATTTAGTTATTTCAATTTTAGAGGAAGAATGATGGGCTAGGGCGACGACTGCGGTACACCTAACAGCACTTATCCATTTTCCTGAAGATACCAAGCTCCATCCTTAGCTTGAGCAATTCCACTGAATATTTATATCTGTGTAGTTCATATCTGTTGACCTGCATCAAATGAATGTCTGGCTCATTCTCTAGTTGTCCTCCCCTGATTCTGATGCACATCTTAAAACAGAGGATTCTTTCTCTTGTTTCAGAAAACCAGGGTGATGCTGAAGATTTGTCAGCATTGCATCTAACAATGAATTGCATAGAAAATTAATTTCAGAAAGCTGCCAGTTTTTCACCCTGCCTTTGTAATAAACAAACTACATAACCACATAATGATCAAGAACCAACCCAAACATATTAAAGACACATTTTGATTCTCTGAGATGAAGTAGCGAATCTCAGGCTCTCCTGGTGTCCTTCTTTCTCATATTCAGAACTGTCCCATTCACATTTTGAATAAACAGGAAAAAACTTTTCTTTCAGTTGAGGTATTACTGTCATACCCCTGACACAAAGCCTACAGGATATCCATTCATGCAAGCATGTCATGTTCCCATTCGGTCAGATCTGTAAAGTACCAAACTCAGTAGGTAACATTCCCCTCTAGACCAAAACCTTCTTGTTCAGATGGAGGTGTGAGCCCAGGACTTACCCTTCTGTGCACCCCTTGTCTCAAAAGAAGCAGAGCCCTTACAGACATGTTTAAGCAGTTGTTTAAGGCCCTCCTGTTTCTGGAAAGCCCTGAAGCATTCACTTCAATGCTTTGCTGACTCAGACTGTAGGTCAGTCAGAATTTAAACCCCTTCCACCCAGTTTCTCTGACCAGCAGCTGCGAAAGAACAGTCCATGTCATTTAAAAAAATATAAATAAATAAATAAAAAAGATCATAGGTTTTGAGATGTGCTTGCAATGGTGGTGCTTTGTTTGGTTTATCTGGTGGGAAGGGGGAATTTCTTCTTTTTTCTAATAGTTCTGACATGCGTCTTTGTGGAGTGCGTGTAGTTACTGTTCTGCCTTGCGCCTTTGAAAACAGCAATTAGTTCGGAAGGCTTTCTGAAGCTCAAAGTTAAAAAAAAAAAAAAAGGAAGAAAAAGTCACATGTCGCTCTATTACATCATTTTACAGGTGCTTTTTACAGATTTTACTCTTTTGCTTCCTCTACCATGCAGCTTTCAACTTCCAAGAGAAGCACTCCCAGTGACACAATTGTATGTCTGCCTTCTGAGCTAGGGAAGGATTCCTCTGTGCGCAGGATGACTTTCGCCTCTCATTTGCCCATTTAACACATTCCACACTTCTTTTTAAGCACTAAAAGCCGCCGGGAGGCCACATTTAAGCCCTCGCTGGCAACGTCTCGCGAGGCTCCCACGGTCGCCGCTGCCCGCAGGATGCAGGCTGCGTCGGCCACGTCGTTCTGCACAGCATCGCCTAAGCGGGACGCTGGAGCAGCCCGAGCCCACAGCGGTGGCGGGATGGGGACAGCGGGCGGTGGGGACCTGCTGTAGGGACACCGCGGGGATGTCAAGGAGCCACTGTGAAGAGTCACCGAGGGGGCGGCCGTAAGGCAGTGCGGGCAGGCCGTGGCGTAGGGCGCCCAGGCGCTTCGTCGCACCTGTCTTCTGGCGCCCTCTGCCGGACGCAGCGCGGAGGTGCAGCCAGAGTAGTGCCAGTGATACGCGGTAGTGGAAGTCCTCGCGTGTGTGTGCTTGGTATTGGTATTTTGGGTTTTGTTTTTCACGGACGGAAAAGAAGGTGAACTTACAGGACTCTTTAAAAGTTTTGGAAGTGTTTCCGAAGCGCCATAGGATAGGTGGTACTGCTAAAGGCTTTTAGTAATACAGCCATTTCAAAAACTTGGTCCCAGCTTTGCATCTCTCTCTGTTGACGGGATGCATTTACTTTTATTGGAAAAGCTGTCTCCGTGCTTGCTTAGACTCAAACATGAATTTTACATAAAGTACAACTTAATTTATAATAAGCGGATCACAAATCTCTACAGCTGTGGAGTGTTGCTTAGCTTATGACTCTGTATTGCAAAGCTGTTATTTTACCCTGTTTGTACTAATGACTGTTATTACAATACTGCTGCTGTAAGTGGTAGTGGCACAGACAATACTGAAATTAAAGGTGCCAATAGTACTACCATATCCACAACACCCTGTGGGCTGCTCTGGCCCTCTTCACCTAACTCTTTCATGGTCCTACATTTTTATACTCCCTATTCCTTTCCTCACAGTGAGGTGGTGATATATAGAGAGTATTTCTATTAATGGGAAAAGAGTAGCAAGGAAGAAAGATTAGGCTCCATAGCTGGTTGTCGTGGTTTAAGCCCATCCACGCAGTCTCTCTCTCACTCCCCGCCAGTTAGTCCCCCCACAAGCTCCCAGAGGGATGGAGAGGAGAATCGAAAAGAATGCAACTCCCACGGGTTGAGATAAGAACAGTTTAGTAACTA
>JANHGB010050735.1:0-12246 GCA_026283785.1 Coracopsis vasa | reverse complement strand
ATCCTGGGCATGACGTGCTGTGGTATGGAATACCACCTTGGCCAATCCGGGTCAGGTGTCCTGTCTCTGCTTCCTCCTGGCTCCCCCTCTTCCCTGGCAGAGCATGAGGCTCAGAAAGTCCTTGCTCAGACTAAACATTGCTAAGCCACAACTAAAAACATCGGTGTTATCAGTGCTGTTACCAGGCCGAAAGTCAAAAACACAGCACTGCACAAACTACTAAGAAAGAGAAAAATGACTGCTACTGCTGAAACCAGGACACTGGTGAAAGTTTTCTTTAGCAAATGCTGGATCAGATGTGAGATAAAGAGGCAACACGGAGTCCCACAGAGATAAGAATGAGTCAAGGAGGTGTGAAGAGGCAGATGTCCCATGGGGAGATTGCTAGGGCGAGGTCTTGCAGGCTACATTGTGGAGGAGTTAGTAAGGGGAGAAATTCCCACATTAGCCCCCTTGAAATCCCTTTGATCCTTGACCAAAAGCATGATGTTACTTGAGAGTGTACAGAGAGAATTACTCAGCAGTATTATGTCACTGGTATTAATTACTCACTGCTAGCTGGTATGACTTCTGGTGTCATTGGCCCATGGTTGGAGCTGATAGTCACTGAGGTAATGTTAGTGAAGATTCTTGCTGTGACTTCTCCATCTGTACATCTGCAGAACTGCTTTATCTGAGTTATTGATAGCCTGCATTCACAGCTATCACTCCTCTTCAGTTAGAATAGAGAAACATATTAACCCAGAGGACAGTACATAATGCAGACCCGTTTATCATAGATGAAAGACTGAATTCATACAATTTTACTTTTGTGAGCACTAAAAACACTGCTTCCCAACAGACAGCAAGCTCCTACTTGCTTAAAACATATATCAAGTAGATGTACAAACAAAAGCCTATTTCAGTTGTGAAGCTTTGCCTTAGAGGAGTACTAGATTACTCAACAACCACCATTTGTTAGGCCTGTTGTGTTTATCGAATGCATTTGAGCTGCACTGGTTTGCTCTGGCACATTCACTGTGTAGTGCTTGAGCAGGCAGGAGAGAAGGCTTTGGGGATGGGAGGGAGAAACTAAAGACAGAGAGGTAGCAAACTGACCTCCTATATGCTTGATTCTTCCACTTTCCTGAGCTCCACTAGCAGCCAGTCCCACATGATGCATGGTGATTGCTGAAACCTGCTACCTGCTGTGTGACTCTGCTTCTTTCCAAAAGCTGATTGTAGCTGAGAAATGGCTGACCCTTGCTCTCACATATCCACACACAATACAAATAATATTTCTTGGGCAGGAACAAGATGGGCCTTTTTTCCCCTCTTCTTTTTCACTCCACATGGGGAAGGCACTGCCTATTATTGACTGACCTCGGTTATGGACTCCGGGCTACTTTGATATAGCATGTAACATTTTATGGTCTGTCACATCTGTTATTATGCTGCTTGTTTTTCCTCTTATGCTGTTGCCCAGCATGGAAATGCCTGCAAACAGGATGCAAGCAAACAGTTCTTTACTCATAGTAGCTTCCAAGTAGGACTTAGGTTGGCTTCCCATTTACCTTCTGCAACATGACTTGTTTTGTTGACAGTTGAAACAGTCCCTGCTGTGAAGCTCATGTGCTCTTTCTCCAGTGCTCATGTTCCCTTTCTGTTATATGCCCTGAACAGATGTAAGAAAGAATAAGGAGACATGTGATGCAAATGTCTTTTAGAGGATATGAACTTAGCATGTTTCACAAGCTGCCCAGGTAAAATATGAGCTGTCATTAGGTGTTACTAACCATGTGGTGTGGCAAGACAAACATTTATGAACTGCAAACAGACTAGGACTAACGAATGAGAGTTCACTTTCAGCAAGTTTGCCTCTCACCTTTGAAGTGTTCATTCCTCATCTCCTGCAAGAGATCGTTGGTCTTTGGTTGTGCCCCTTCAATGGTGTGACTGTACCGTCCAACAGATCTATGCATGCATCTTTCTCAAAAAATGACAAGAGGCTGTATATTTTAAAAAAAGATATAATTTCCCAGATCTCACAAGCAGTATAATTGGCACAAATAAGGTGTGTTTGTGATAACCTCTTGGAGAAGAACCAAAAATAATTCAGTGAGTGAGGGGGAAATGGGCAAAGACACATCTTTAAGCAGAATAGTAATATGAAAGCATTCTTATACTGCAGTAATGCCCAAAACACAATGTGTGCTAACAAAACACGATCCTGTAAGGGACATGCATAATACCATCCAGAACATAAGGAGTCTAAGGAGAACCGAAGGTGGTGAGAAATGAGATACTGTCTACAATTAATCAAGCCACTGATGAAATCTTATGCCTTATTAGATGCAAAAGTATTTTAACAGTATCTTAAATATATTTAAAGGATACATCACATATCATCTTCTCAACTAACCTCTTTTTTTCAGCACCATTCACAGAAATTCTTAACCAATATTCCAAAAACTGAAAAGAATCACAGCTTTCCTTTCAAACTAAAAGTATCTAAGGTTACAGAAATGTTGTAACATTAACAACACAGTGTTGGGAAAATTTAGAAATTACATAATTGCTTCATGTTCCTCAGTTCCTCACAAATTTTGATTACAAGGTTGAGTGAGGAAGAAATCTATCAAAAAGTTATACAGATTTAAAATCTGCATTTTTAAATTACTACTTTGAGGCAAGTCAACTTTAAGGCTTATAAAATGATGAGCATTTCAACAAGAAAGCACATATTTGCATAAATGAAATAATATATAAATAAAAAGTTCATAACATGTGATTTGAATTGTTTCAAAGCACACAAGGAGCAAATCACTGCTCTTTGATCTTGGCATTAGCCATGGTGCTTTCACAAATCATAAGTCAAGAGTTATTTTTGCCTTGCAGTAAGAAAAGGAGCCATCTAATTCAGGCCACAGGAGGCCCCCACAGAGCAGGCAAAAAAGCAAACTTCCACAGCCTCCCTGGATTTCGTAATAATAGTTGTGCAGAATGTCTGCTCTGTGGTCTTTGCCTGCAGAGGAGACTCACAGCTGACAAGATAAATAGAGCATTAGCAGTTCTGTCAAGGATTAAACACAGAGTATATACCTCGGATGCTGATAAACAACAAAGCTCAGTGAAACAGAGATAGTCACTTTGAAATAATTTCTATAGTAATAAAAGTGACAATATAGTAGCAGTGTTGCAAATTTCATCTATTCCTCTCTTGTTTATAAGCTCAGCTATAATAATACTTTGCCCATCAGAATTCATTGAAATGCATTTCATTATCCCAATCAGCCCCCTGAGTCACTGCTTTATTGTATTACATTTCCTTCCTACTGTATTTGAACTTTCTTCTAATACTATAGCTGATACCAAGCCCATTACAACCAGTTGCAAATTAGCTTTTATTCTGCTCTGACTGCTGAAGTGTGTTTTAATAAATTCATGCCAATAATTTTATAACCTCATATTCATGCACTTTATCTTTTAATTACTCTACTCTAAATTAATCAAGTTCTTTCTGATTTATTTCATGCTTTTTCTTGGTCCTAGGGTGGGCTAATACCTTTCCAATTCTCATGAGCATAGGCAGTTGTCATATTATATTCTCCCTGAATTTAGGATTAGAAATTAGCACGATGTACCAATGTTTTATAAGGGGAAAGGAACACACTGTATTTTATGGGCATGTTTTCTTGGGAGCACATTTTTGGAATAACCTGGAAAAGCTCTACAAGTGTGATATTATATAGGTAGGTAGGAAGATAGATAGATAGATAAATATGCAAGTAGAAAACATACTCATGAACAATTTATTGAGAGCAAGAGGGAAAGTCTAGCTCCCTGATTAGCACCAGCTAATGTACTACATACACGCACTTGAAGAAGTTAACTGCATAGTCTCCCTTCCTCATCATTCAGCAGTTCCAGTGAATATCAGCATACAGATACTCACTGAATCTCCACAGCTCAGGATTATGTTTGCAGTAGCTATATACATTTCACAGATTTGAAGTACATTCCTGAGAGAACTATACCACTAAAGCAGTGAGTGGCAGGGCCAGAGAATATATAGAATTGTTTTAGCAATGAATTTAAGAATTTAAATTCTACACTTCCCAATAGTGGGGGTATTTCCAGAAAAAAAAAAAAAAATCATATTATGATATAATCTTTGTTGATTAAAGCCCTGTCTTTGATCAAAAGGCTAAGAAAAGTAATTCTAGGTTCGTCAAATGTCTGTTTGATGCTAGTGTATGGGGACATGTAGATACATCTTCATCTACACAGAGATCTGTTAAGAGACACATGAGGGAGCCAGAAAGTCCCGTCTTTCAGGTGACTGACACTTTTCACTGTGAAAGATTTGGGGAATATTTTCTTCGAGAACTTCCCATACCTCTAAAGCTGCCAGCAATCCTGAGACTTACTTGACAGGGACACACTGTTAGACTGAGGAGTACACATTCTTTATCTCACAAAATTCTCTATATGTTTGCTGAGATGAAAGTTGCTGGCAACCACTTTTCCCTGGTTTTGCCTACATTTTCCAGGTCAACATCTGTAGCTTGTTAAAAGTAATGAAACAGACCTTGTTACTGAACTTGCAAAACACACAGTGAATACACACAGGTGTTGAAAGTGGAAACAGAGTCAGGGCTCACATTGGTTTCTTGGTCCTTTTTTCCTCTCTTTTTTTTTTTTTTCTTTTTTCTCTGCATCATTCAAATGGCTTAAGATTATTAAATGGGGGGGAGGAGGGAATATGTGTATAATTTATGGGGTAATTCCACCATCTCCACAAATATATTCCTCTCTGCTAATAGCTGAAATCTAAGACTCAAGCAAGCAACAGCACAGAGATTGTACTGAACCTTGACACAGTGATATCTTGCCTGAAATGTCATTTGCAGGGAATCTTAGTTCACTCTGCTTTAAGCAGCAACAAATTTTTGCCTCCCTGGTCTCAGAAGAAAAGCTTTAGCTGGAGGTAAAACTTTCCTCCCAGCATGTGAAGCTAAGGGCACTGATGCCTTGTCTTGGCTCTGTGGAGAGGACTTGCTGGACTTGTCTGGAGTTAATAGTATTCCATGTGTTTCTAGTACAGTATGAACTCCTGCTACCATTTAAGTGTTGAGAGAAAGTTGGTTCAGAAACGTATCTGTGAAGATGAATTCTGTAGCAATTACATGGTAGGTGATAAAGTAGTTCTACAGTCACAGTCTTACCCTAAACTGTAAGAAAGTGAGACTAAGCTAGGGAGAGTGGCTTGGGAAGAATAGCTGTAAGCAATTCTGGAATTGAGGAAAAACTCTGAGGAAAGTAGTAAGATGCAAGAGATGTATTCTGAAACAAGAAAAAATAACCCAGAAAATAGATCTCCAAAGCAGACTACTTGGAGAGAGACAGTAAAATGGAAAAAAAACAAAACCATGAAACACAGGGGGTTTTAAGCATTAAATAATTGTTAGCATAATTTGCTATATTTATATTCCACTGCTTTCTTTTACATTTGCATTTCAGACAATAGGAAAATTGTCACTATTTCTAAGAAATGCTTTTACTACTTCCTTCAAGATCATTCAAATTCTGAATTCCACCTGCACTTTTCTATTTTTATCTTTAATCTTTGCATCTTTTTCCTTCTCCAGATTACTTTCGTGGAATCAAGACTAATCACAAGAATTAGAATAGCAAGTTCTTCTGTCCCTTAGACAGCATTGTTCTCTATGCAGTTAAAAATTCAAATGAGTTTATTTATACAGGAAATAATTTTCTTATTAAAAATTCTAAATTATCAAATATCCTTCTCCACTGATTTATTATATATCTGTACGTGGCAATGTGTTGTTCTTCAGATAAAAAGACTTCTTTTCCTTTCTTTGCTTCTTTTTTTCCCTCTATTTTCCACTGTAAACCCTCCTAGCTCAGTTGACAGTATCTTTTAAGGTTGACCTTTTCCACTAGATGGCACATGGGGCCATATGAGTGGCAGGATATACACAGGTTGCTGGACCATGATATAAAATGCATTTAATACTTAAAAAATAAATACTCTAATTAAGAGCAATGCATTCTTTAACTACTGCTAACTGGAGTAGCTCCATTGTCTTCACTGGTGTATGCTGATCTATAATAGACAAAACTTGAAGTATACTGCATATAAAGTTGTTTTCTATGCTGTGTTATTTCCCATCTTGGAAGAGGAGAATTTCTGTGTTTAATATAGAAGTATCCCGTACATTAGATCTTAATACCTCATTCTTCATAGGTCCTTAGAGACCTTTGGTAAGAAAATTTGAGCATCAGGTACAGTTCATATCTGGTTACCATAACAAAATATTAGTAAAGGAGTATACAGGCACAGTGCAATGGATAAAAATATGCAGATGATTTCAGTGAAAAGAAATAAAAATTAAACCAGTAATTAATTCTTTGGAGATCTGATATCTCTTTAAAATTGGCCTGAAGTATGATCCTCAATTTTAATTCCTCCAACATATTCAGTGATAATTACTGAAGCCTATATTTTATCTAAGAATTTCTGAGCCAGAAATCCTTAGATATCCATCTTTGCTGCCAGAGGACTTCTTGCCCAACAACCTTTGACTGCCCATCTGCTGCTGGAAGAGGCAGTTATTCAAGCCTATCTGTTAGAGCAATTTAAAAAAAGCTTGGCTAACTTGGATGGTGAGAACTTCGGAGGTAAAACTTCTGGGTGAATCTCAAACCCATTATTTGTCTGGGAGCCACAGAAATCACCCCTGTGAGGACCCCCTTGTTTCTCCAATTGCTCAGATTACATTTCGTTTACGCCAAATATAGCGACTTGTGTCTTTCATTTTTTGTCTGAGGCCACAGTGGAATTGCTGATAGCTGGGAAGCTATCCAGCTCACCAAATGAAGTCCATGACTACATTCCACAGGGTCCATGACACCTACCCAGGTCCTCCCAACTGACATTTTCTCCATATGGAAAGTCTTTAAAGAGATTTACACTTAAAAGCTTTCATGCATCTGATGCAATCATATAACATTTGTTGCTGTAGAGTGATTTCCAGCTCCTTTTTGTCCAGAAGCGAACTCCAAGAGATCTCTAAAAATAGGCTTTTGATTTTGGGTTTTGATTATCATGCTGACCATTGTGCTGTTTGTGACTTTTACAGTTATCAAGACTACAATAACCACTATCAAAAACTGGCACAAACCAAACCATCCTAGTGCTATATTTCTTTGTTCTTTGGCTGTTTGCCCAGGCTAAGAAAAACCTAGAGTAAATAAATGTGACTTTTATCTAAGCTACAAATCTGAGCTATAGAAGAGGTGACAATTCCCATGGCAAGGACTTACCATGAAAAATGTTCAGCTGTTTCTTCCCCCAAAGAAAAGAGCAGACAGAAATGGTCAATAAGATACTTGATTTTAAATACTATGCAGAAAAAAAGATGTATGGCACAGGAGCTGTGTGATTCTGCTAGCCATTCCCACATAAAAATCAAGAACTGCTTCAGATATATAAGTTGGATCTTTTAAGTAGTCTCTAGAATTCATCTGGAGAACAGACTGTTGCAATTGCCTACCTTTGTGATATGAAGGCAAAGTCACTAGTTCTGCCCTAGGAACACAGCATGAAATACATGAACATGGTATGCTCATCTACTGAGGACAGTACATACAGAATCTCCCCAGCAGTCTCCACCAAGCCACCAGTGCCTGCTGCGCCTCATCTGACCCTCAGTCTTATGTCCCTGAAGTTGGCTACATCAACCACTGCTTAGCTTTTCTTGCTTAAAGACTCCAGATGGGTTCCCAGGACTGAATGGGATGGGCCTGAAGAACATCAACATCAGCAATATTTGTCATCCTCATGAAGAAAAGGTCAACCTGGAAGCTGCATGAACAGGAGTGAAAGTATCTACTGGATAGCAGAGGTTAAACATCCTGTCCTGTAGCTGTCTATGAACCAGCATGCCTTTTTGTGCTGCACAACTGTGTGACATTGGTTTACCTGTTTTGAAAAAATTTTGAGCTATGAGACAGTACATAAGCTAAAGCTGTGAAACATATGAAAGATAAGAGAAACACTGATAGAAATGAAATTGTTGATATGCTAGCAGTTAGTAACTCAAGGACTATCATGGTTTAAACTGTGATCTGAGCTAGAAATCAGTAGAAATTCTGGATAACTCAGAAAGATCAAAGAACAGCCTATTCCAACTTCTGTTGCCTGATGACTGCCTGGCCAGGAGGCAGTCTGACTTGCTGGGTGTCTGTATTGGGGTGGTAAAGATGTTAATACTTAGGTTAGTAGCACATGAATCACATCTACCTGTATCTCCTCTAGGTATTTCCCAGGAAAAAAACTACTACTACTGCTAACTATTCTTAAATTTATTTATCATACACACTGAAGAGTTTCAACTCAGCTAGCCCTTCAGTCCATGCTGTTACTGCATGCTACGGATGCAAAACCTGAGCTTTCTCTACTCAGAAGCTGTCTGTCTGAAAAGGCAGTCTAGAGGAGATGGTCTGAAAAGAGAGAATGGAAATGATCAAACCCAGAGGCTCTGTGTTTTCTAACACACATCATGGGGGGAGCACATCAAACCTGTCTTCCACAGTTCTGGGCATTAACCCCTGCATCACTAGCTTAATCAGAACTGGAAGTGCCAATAGTCATTTGCCTAGGGAGAATTATACCTCTTCATTGGTGCTAATATGGACACTTAAAAGCTAGGCTGATAAAATGGTTATATGTAGTCATCATCATTTACAATGTTCCTGAATTTTCCCTGCGGGCCAAATATGTAGAGAAGGAGAAAACAGCAAAAATTAACCCTAAAGGACCTGTTAGGACATCCTTGAACTGCACAAGCAATGCTGTACAACAGTGTGTTTTCTGTGTCCCCTAGCAGTAGTAATGGGAGCCCCTAAAAATCAATTCCTTCCACTGCTGCTAGACCCTGCAAATGAAGTAGCTGCAGTTTATAGTCGTCTGCATGAATGACTGCCAAGAAAGCTAATGAAACTGGCATGAGCACCTGATCACAATCCAGCAGCAAAGAGTATCAACAAAACAAACACACTTGGTCACTACATTAGGTATGGTTGAACAGCTTGTTAAAAATGATCTTGGGAGTAAAATAAAATAATACATTATTGGAACTGGAACAGTTCTTCCTGTTCTTTAGAGATTAAAAGGGACAAAAATCTTGACAGGCACAAAACACTGATAAGTTAGGAGCGTTAGGCTAGATCTAAACAACTGCAGCTTCTGACATTCATTTAAGAGTAATATTAATTATCAGTGGAGTAGTAAATAAAAAATAACATTAAAGAGCCACTTTAAGTGATCAAATGCTGGTTGCTCAGCATATCCTGAATCTTTCTCTGTGAGCGTGAATGAAATGTGAACCAGAGTTTTATTTTTATCTCTGACTGCTCAGTCATTGTTTCAGTGGATTCCAACTAACTGCAGTGTCATAGATCTAAAGAAAGCTGGTTAGTACTTTCAGGATTTTCTTCTTTCCAGAAAATTGCTTTTAAACAATATTAGTGAGATGTATATTTGAGTAAACCTCTTCTGAAATACAGGCAGGTCTTCCATCTGAAACCTGCCTTATTTCCTAGAAGTTTGGTTTAGAGGTCACTGAGAGCTAGAGAAAGCTAGCAACCCTTTTGCCTAAGGAGATTAAGGGTTGCATGGGTTGAACAGACAGCAATGTTATTCCTACCTGCCCAAGAAGCCTCATCTGAACACAACTGGATCCCAGAGTTTCTCAAGTCCTTAACGTGCAGCAAGAGCCCAAAAGCCCAGGAAGAAAGAGAAGCAGCTCAAATGCTCAGAAATTGTAGGCATCCCTTTTGTCCCAATTTTCTTTCTGTGGATGCTCCCAGTTTACATATCCTGTCAGATATGTAGCTGTCATGGCAACCAGCTGACTTATTTTCTTCAAGGGAGGGAAAAATCAATGTCACTGGCAACACACAGTTTACTATTTTCTGCTTTTTTTGCATAGAGTTCCTATCGGCAAGGTTTTGCATGCAGGTTTGCAAAATTTTGAAATTTCCTTCAAAATATACATGCAAAATTGCATCACCAGGAATTTATAATTAGGTCACACTTTAATGTCTTCTGAAGCTGATGGAAATTATATAAACAAAGGTCATCTACTCCATTTTTAACTGGTTAAAAATGGATCTTACTGGCTTCATAGCCTTGCTAAAACTCTAACAGCATTGTTCTACAGCTTAAAGTTCCTTGGTTATACAATAGGTATATTATAAATATTGAAAATATCTTACATTTCACGAAGTCATAAATATACCTGAGCTAAGGAAGTGATTATTTATTAAGCTTTTTGTTGCTATTCGTCTGCCAGTGAATGTTTGCCTGTAGTTTCCTCTCAGTCTGAAGAGTTGTGGTGAGTCCTGAAAGGTTCCCCTGGGGATACTGTCCTTAGATACTTAGGGTGTGAACTTCCAAGGCATGGCAGTTGTTGCCTGTCATAGATGGAGGTGCAGACTGATGTTGCTTGTTTGCTCCAAGAATCTCATATTAGTAAATACAAAACCACAGGAAATGTAAACAGCAGCAGGGCAAATGCAAAGCCATGTTTTCCTATCTGTCTTCTCATAAATATGAGGTAATTTTTACTTGCTTGCTTGTTAGGTTTCCCCAGTGCTTTTTCATGTTGTTGACCTTGAGAGTTTGCAAGGACTTTACATGACACATTTTCTCAGTATTAACTTGATTCCCACCTCTCTCTCAATCTCTCTCCCTCCATATGTCATTTATTCTGTGAATTTGGCATGAATCATGACAATAGAACTACTATGGTGAATATTATTTTTATGTGTTTTGGTAGACATTTCATCTCAAATGATACTGCAAATGAGCATTCATTTTATTATTATCTATACCAAAGTATCAGAGAGGACCAATTAAGCTATCTCCCTGAGTTCCCAGCAGAGTTGCTGGAAAGAGACTGAGAACAGAAGCCTAGTTTAAATGTTCTCCATGCCCCAGGAAGGAAACTTTTTCTCTTCACTGCAAAGGAGTTAAAGATTGACTTTGTGAATGCCTCTGTCTTACCCTATCTGTTGCAGCTTCAGAATGCTGGAACTGATCCAGCCCAGTGGGCACCCATTGGGTTCCTCCAAATATCACCTACTTCCAAGCAGAAGAGCAAAGAAATGAGCCGACCTTCCACCTGTTAAAACATATGGACAGTATAGCAGGGATTCCCAGCTGGCCAAATCTAACCATTTCTAAGCAACTTTACACAGGCTAACCAATCTGGTGGACTCAGGGCACACCAGAAAAAGAGAGTCATTGTTTTGCTCTTTTTTACATTTTCTGTGGCTACTGGAATTTTACAGCCTGGGATCTAAGATTCTGAATGGTGTTTTTCAAGTAATTCCTAAGAAAATCAAACCATGTAAGGGTAAGTATTGTCATGATAAATTGGGTTTTGTGATTACATAAATTGTTCACGTATAAAAATATATTTCTTTATATTGCAAAACATATTGCTACATCATAAAAGACTGTTGAAGTGGCCCTGAAGAGCAGCTGATTATATGGATTTCAAAACCTAACTTGAAAATAATATATTTCAAGGTCTGTTTTCAGCTTGTTTAGCAAGCAATTGCTTACAGGATTACAAAAGTTTGAGCGTAATAGCAAAAGATAAAAGGCAGACATTTGGATGCCTTCATCTGAAGAAGCAGTAGCAGCTATATAGCAATAACAGTATGTATGACAATGGCAATGTGATACGATACCGTACCACGGGACATTTTGCTGCTTATCTGCAGTAGTGCTGTCAGTAAAACTACAGTACCGAGAAGCAGCAAGTCTAGTGATGAGCAGATGATGCTGTTTTTCTCACATGGTCGGTAACAAAGTGCCCTGAGATAAAATTCCCACTTAAGTAACAGATATGTCATTGCCAGAACTGTAGATATAATAACTCTGAGATGTGGCGATTTGTATTTTCATCTTCAGCAAAACAACCGTAACTGACTCTAATCCCAAATTATTTATTGAATTACCTAAAAATTCCAAGTGGACAATTAAACTGGCAAATAACTCCACAATCCTCTTCATTTTTATTAATAACATTGTCCTGGGTTCAGCAGTAGCATTTTTTCTCCTTCTTAGTAGCTGGTGCAGTGCTGTGGTTTTGACTTTCTGCCTGGGAGCAGCGCTGATAACACCAATGTTTTTAGTTGCTGTTCCATAATGTTTTCTTTGACCAAGGA
>JANHGB010050734.1:22887-51699 GCA_026283785.1 Coracopsis vasa | reverse complement strand
TGTTTCCCTTGGACTGCAGTATTTACACACAGGTTTGAATTCTGTATTTCTAGTCTATCCCTAAAATTGTGACATTCGTAGAGCATATACAGGTTTCTTTAAGAGTTGCGACAACAGACAGTATACTTGCCTACCAATTCTTGGTGCCATTAGGAGAGACTTTTCCCTAGCTAATTGGAAAGAAAGCTTTCTCAGGATAGCTTAGCACCAACCCTTGCTCATTTGCTGGACAGCCTCCCACACTTCCTTCAGTTGGTCTTGAAATGAAGCTGATAGACAGCAACTGCCTTATCTTAACACAAGACATTTCAGTGTGCTAACATGAATGAGACCTTTAACTTAATAAAAATAAAACATGTACCTCTTGCAGTGATTGCCAGCCAGCATATGTATCTCCATGGGGTCGGGATGATGAAACAGCAAAGAAGCTCTGGAATGTGAGCTGCCAGCTTCTCGGCATCCACTGGGACTGAGCAGCGCAGACCTCAAGTGTTTACATGGCTGAGGCTGAGTCCAGCCATACTGCTCCTGGGAAGAGCACTACTGAGAGACCTCAAGACTAGAACTCCAATACTTCTGCTGCCCTAATGATGGTTGTATGGACACAATCTAATGTGAATTTCTGGAATATTACACTTCAGGATTGAGATTTATAAGCAACAAGTCCCCTTCCTAGCTGAAGAATTAGAGCACTCACACAGGGAGCAACCTTTGCTCGGTATTTCACACACCAGGCAGAGGCTATTGTCCTCTGGCTTTGGAACAGAAAGGGAGGTTTGCAGTCTTAGGTTTAGATTATCAGTTAGTCTACAGAATTACCTTTATCCCCCCTCCCAATACTAGTAAATTTGTAGGACTCCCAACTTATTATCTATGAGGCTATTTTCAGTTCTTACTTTTTGACCTGTCAGAGTGAAAGTACTTTAGGGCATTAGATTTTCTGGCAATTCCATGCAATACAGATGATCTCAAGCATACAGAAATAGGTGCCGGCCTTTTTGGGCCAAGTGTTAGGTAAAGTTTGTAAGTGGGCTCAACTGTTTTTCTCAATATTCTCTGCTAGACTCTAGCCACTGAAGTATCTTGGTCCCAACTGCACACCAATGGCAGTAAGGTAACAGAGGGTTGGCATATCTTTTGAGAATCCCGGTCTCAGTGCAGGTGACTGGGAGGTTAAAAGCTGCAGGAGTGCTGCAATTGTGCATAGGCAAGTTATCATACTAAAAAAGATTAACACCTCTCCTGTGAAGCACGTGAGATGTGAGCAAAGATGGTGTAAAAGTTGTCATAATAACCCCCCCAGCTGCACTTTAGATGACTTTAGAACCCATAAAGGAGAGCAGAATGAGTAACATCTCACCTGTGTTAAAAATACTGAAACTACTTCAGCTGAGACTTTAGCTTTACATGACAAGCAAACTACCTAGAGCTGAATAGTTGAAGCAGAGGTCAAGACTATCTATCTTGATAGAGGTCAAGTTAGGTACAGGTCAGGAAAGTAAGACTTGCACAGAAATCCTTACATTTGTCTACCCAGCCATTACTGGCCATGGCTGGCCAAGGCTGCCAGTCAGGCCCTGCAGTACTGTGCAGCTTCCACTTCCAAAACGCAGCTGTCAATCCATGCAGTAATGGGACTGCTCCCTTGAAACTCTAGTGCTACTTTGATGCTAGAGTGTGATCCATCATCAGATTGTTTCTGAAAGAGTTAAGCAGTTAAAAAACAAGTGCCACAGCTGGTAGGAGTATCTTCTGCTTCTGGAAAAAAAACAAAACCCAGCTTGGAAGTGTTTGGACTTGCACATGAGCAGGTCACTGTGACCCACTGCCAGTTTTGGGGAACAAATGCTAATTTTACGTTTAATTCTTTCTGCCTGGATGCCATCTATGCAGAACAGTCCTGTGCTACCTCTGAGCAATACTAAATAAAACCATTTTCCTTTTACAATAGAAAACTCTGTCTTCCCTCAGAAATGTTGAATCAGTTTACATGGTGTTGCTGTTATCTGCATCTGCCTTACTAATGTAGAGAACTCTATTTAGGCAACATTTTAAAGTCCCTCTGTGTTTCTCCCTGTCACTCTACTTTTTGTCCTCTCTTTTTAGGCTTAATCTCCAGTATGAAGCTAAATCCACAACTATAGTGTAGCAGTAGAATGCTACCCAGCACTGCAGACTTGGTGTGTTTTCTCTGTGTCTATGATCTTCAAAGTGGCTTTCAGGAGCAGTAGAAACCATTATAAAAAAAAAACAGGCAGAAAGGCTCTAGGCTGAAATATTTTGCCCTTGTGGGTCAATGCTCTTCTTAAAGTCTAACTGTAGATTTTATATAAGGCACATAAGTACGTGTTTCCAGAGACACACCCCCACTCTTTTTGACCTTGGGGAAGTCACTTATACTTTCTTCTAAGCTCATCTGTAAAATGGGGGAACTAAAGCTCATTTAGCTGTCTCAAATGGAGGCTTGCAGGGGAGAGTTTGATTAACTTTCAGAGCTCTCTAAAGAGGATTACTGATTTGTGAGAGTACACATATGGGGCCGAGCTAGCTACTGGGGGGGCTTCTAAAGATGTGGTATTCCAATTGATCTAAATGTTGAGAACACTGAAGCAGAGAGATTTTGCATGACAGAACAATTCTTCCCCTTCAAATTACTCTGCTAAGCACAGCCAAAACAAAATACAGATCTAGAAAAGAAATACACAGGTTATGCTGAGATAAAAAAGCAAACAGCAGATATGTGAACAGTCATAATACTTTATTCTCTTTTTTTCATTGTAAACAAACCTTGGTCATTAATAGAGAAGTTCTTATTAACTGGCAGTACTCAATCCCTTTTTGATGCTCAAAAATTCAAAGCCCCTTGTTAATTGCACTAGTTGTGACACAAGGCAGTTAGTCAGGATCAAAATTCCAGTTCTGCTGGTAAGAGAAAGATCTCTAGGTTCCAAGTTAGGAAAATCGAATTACAACAAATGCTATATAAAGTGCATGAGGTACAGTGCAAAGAGGTCAGGAGGAAAGGCAGGTACAGAACTGACTGGTCTGCATGACAAACCCCACTCTCTGTGCTCTACAGAGCTGAAGGAACACTAGCAAAACGCTAGGCATTGCAGCAATGCTGGTCTGGATACCACAAACAATAAAACCTCTGCATAATTAGAGATTTGGAAATGACTGAAGACATGGATAGTGCCAGGCTTTAGGAATAGCCTAATGACTGTAATCTGAAGGAAAGCTAGGTCAGCCTGGTCAAGAAACAAAAGCTTTCATTAGTACTGCTCACTAATGAGATAACGCAAATCTGCGCTCAGGAGATTCTGAATGCTAACTGTGGTCATTTCCAACTGCTTTGCTCAGAGACATTTCTAGCCCTGCTCTAGTGAGCAGAGCACCTCCAAGAGAGGTGTTTGCATCAGTGGGGTGATGCTCATGAAACACTAAAGGAGGTGCTGGCCAAGTCCTTTCTGAACCCATGGAAGTCTGTTCTGTCACTACAGTGAGCTTGGGGATAGCGCAAAACTTTATTTGACAGTTGTGTACTTATTTGACAGTTTATGTACTAAAACTATTTATCGTTATATTACACTTCAGAAAACCTGTTGTTTCTTCTTTTGTTAAAAAGTTTAGTTTACTTCCAAAGTGAACTAGTTTTCCTACTTCTTGTGCTGAAGTACATGTAAACAGCAAGCACAAACTCTTGTTGAGTACCATACTTTGTTCTGTTTCTTCTGGAAGGTCCTACTACTGTCTACCATTCTCATGTCCCAGTCACAGTTGCAGAGAAGCAGCTGCTTTTTTCAGCATCCTTGAACACAGCCATTACACAAAGATTCCTGCTTTTTCATAAATCTGAGTTCACCTAACACTTCCAGAGCAAAGCCTGTCAATATAGTCTATACAGTATGTCAAGTTAATAAAAATTCAGTCTGGTGTTTACTCGTACCTGACAGCAACAGAGTTTTCTGGTAAGAAACATATAAATCCCTGTGTGACAGGGCTACAGACGGCCTGTTGAATTCTGCCACAGCTTGCTTTATCTGTATTTTCTCCTATACCTGATGAAAAACTGTGGAAGTTTACTGGCAACTGTTTAGTGATACAGCTGCTTTGCAACAGTTTATTTGATATTACCATAGCAAAGAAAGGAGGTGCATGATTTTTCAACTATTTTAAAGTATTATTTTCCCTTTGTACTCCCGTTACAGGATATGCCCTTTATAACTTCATTCATCTAATAAGGGGTTAAGTACCATATGTACGGCACACACCAGACAGTGTGACTGGTAAGTAGAAACCTGCCATGGAGAATCACTTCCTACCTTTTCAAGAGAACGAAAGAAATTGGGCACGCTGTACTAGTGGGAGGGGAGAAGAAAAAAAGGGGAATAATAATAATAAAAAAAAAAAGCAATGGTTTGTAGAGAGGCTTAAACAAAATCTCTGAATTTCAGTCTTTGTAAAAGACGATGTCTCCAATCTTGAAAAAGCTTACAGGAAACCCATAATCACAAGCAGTTTTATACTCCAGGCTACACTGAGTTGATGAGATTTTACTGTCCTCTCTATTTAGGATTTCTGGATTGAAAATAAAAAATATGTAACAAAGTTCATTTCCTTAAAAAAAAAAAAAAAAAAAGAAAGAAAAAAAAGGCCCAAACCACAACAACACCTCCTCCCACCCAACCCAGAAGTACTCACCTAAATTCTTGCTTGTTCACTTTGAAACTGGCCCCTTCCCCCCAAAAAAAGATAGCCAAAAAACACCCTGAGGTAGTGACTGTTTGTCAAAATACAGGACTGGCACTTGTAATTTAGTTCCCTTCCTTTCACCAGAGGCACATTAGCAGCATCCATTTGCCACCAACATCAGTCAAGAGATTTCCATGTTACCAAGAGACTGCTGAGCCACATGCCTTTAAGCCACCTTGAAGCCTTGCCTCTCTGTATGGTGGTGAATGTCCAATTATATATTACTTCCTAGTGCCCTGGGGAAGCCGATTTCTGGGTTTGGGCTGGTGTGCCAGGAGCCACTGGGTACAGATGGCCTTCACAATGTCATCTCTGCTGCTCTCAGCTAGCTGTCGCACATGTTGCACTAGCTGCACTGCTCTGGTCTTCTCCTGCCTCACCGAGACAAGGTAGGCAGAACGCAACTTGTTGCACATCACATAGGCCTGGATCTGAAGCAGAAGAGGCAATCAGAACTTGGTTAGAAAGCTGTAGTAAACTAACAGCATGAGGTTCAACAAGGATTCACTGCAAATACATAGTTCAAAAGCATGTTGTACAAGGTAGTAGCAGCTTATTATGAAGTGGAATATGGCATGGATCAGATCCCAATGTAAAAGATGGATAGACAGCTGTATTTTATTGTTGTGGAAACCCCTTTTACTGTATCACCATGTAATTAGAATATGCATGAATTACCATGCTGTCATAGTGAGTTTGTCAGTTGGAGCAGGCCAGAGGACAGTCAGAAATCTCAAGATTTTATTCCCAGCTAGGCCACACAGAATCTACAACAAGCCACAAATGCTGAGCCACAGCCTCTTCCTCTATAAACATGCACCTGCAGTTCACAAATTTATCTGTGACTCTCCGGAGGCTTGGCTGGCTGGTATGAAAGCTAACAAAGAAACAAAGTAGTTTAACCCTTGCTCCCTCTAAGAAAAGAAGTATATCAGAATTTGAGAAGTTTTATTATTTAACTCTTTATCACAATAGAAATAGTATACTCCTGAAACAGTAAGCTGAAATAGTCATCTTGGAGGTATGTTGATCCTTGTTAGCTGTCTACCATTACTAGAAACTTCACATTGGCACCTGAGACATTGGATAACAAAACCACAAACTTTCATCTCACAGCTCTACAATCACAAACACCACAGCCCTGAGGAATTCACTGTGGTTTTTACAATCTAGGAAGTGACCTTCAAATCTTTGGCTTGAATGAGGATGAGAGAGAAGATAGTAAAAGAGAACACGTAGGCTACAGACCAAGACTGAGCTGTTTAGCTGTTGCTAAAGGAGCTCCTCTGTTGTACTTTTACTTACCTTGTTTTCATCACTGTCCATATCCTGAATCAGATTATCAAGATCCTGTAATCCAAAGAAGGGAAAAGGTGTTCACATTTAGAGTGACTGTGATTTGCAAATCTTCAACCCATCAAGCACCAAAACCCTGCATAAAGGAAGGGCAGCTGAGATCACAGCTAGATGGTTATGTTGTCCCAACTGCGAGGGCTGCAGATGTCAAAAATGCGGACAAAGTTTAATTCCTCCGTTTACCATAGACACGGCATAACTTGCATAAGGCAAACCACACGCTCCCACCTTTAAACAATGCACGTAGTACAGAGCCAGGAGATAAGACGGACTCACTAACAGAGCAGCACTGGATGGTTTCCCTGTAGCCTTTATTGTAGTGTAGCCTTCACTGTACCCATTTTATTTCAAAAGGGACACAATGCATGAAGGATTACCTCAGCAGGAATGTTCTTGAACTCATTTAGACAGTTTAGGATAATGTTATCCCCATCATTTTTTGCTGCAACTCCAGACTCATTGACACACTTGAGGAGCTGCCGAATCTCACTGTACTTCTGCTGCTTCACTAGCTGCTTGGCCACTTTGCTGTACACTTCTGTAGCCTCCAGCTGGAAGTCCTAGGGGTAGTTGGAACATCAAAGCAACACATTAAATGTTTTCAGCAGGTTTTTGCACAGTGTGTCCATACAGCTGAGACAATCTCTCTTAAAGACAATATCACACCATGCTACAGAATATCAAAACTGTTTTGGGGGCCTCTGATTTGAAAGTCACCCTTGCTCAGGGCTGGCTCAAAGGTTTCTTGTAATCAGACTGGTAACACTCAGTTTTGCTCAAGAACCAGAACACTGTTCCCATCTCCTTTCCAGGGGTGGCAAAATAATGATTTTTTTTACCTCTGGCAAAAGATCTTTCCTAGGTTCCTCCCCACCTCTCCCTCACTTAGCAAGCTCCCACTATATTCTTCCAGCTACTCCACCAGCAGCCCACCCCTCATGTGCCCTTAGAAACAGATGGCAGCTGACCATCGTACACCTCCCATATGAAGGAAGAGATGATAAAGCTGTAGACTGATTCTGCCATGAATAAGGCAATAAAGAAAAAAAAAAAAAAAAAAGAGAAGCAGAAGAGATGCCAGGCAGCTGGATGTGCTGCTCCAGTTTTAATGAGGGGTAGTGGCTGCTGTTGCTGCCAAGAAGTGCTGTTTTTCGAAGGCTCTCCATCTCACTACAAACAGGCATTCTGCCTTGTACATTCTGACCCAAAAATGGGAGCAGGACCTGCCGTATCCACAAATACTCTTTCAGCGTGCCACCTCTGTCCAGAAGTGGCTCTGCTATACCCTCTGTCCCAGCTAACTGCACTGCTTGAAGCATTATCTCTTAGCAGCTCCTAACATGGATGAGAAACACTCAGAAAAGTTTGGAGCCTCATGAGCTGTGCTTACTAATGGGCACCTCAACTTCTACCCAGACAAGACGAAGGAGAGGACCCCCTAAGATACTTTCCAGTTAATTAGTTTTGCTGTCAGCCAGAAGAATAGCACAGAGACAGCCCTGGACTTATTTTATTCACTGTGTCGTTGCATAGCTATCATGAACTGCAGAGAGCTACCAAGTCAGAGCTCTCCATTCACAGCAGTGATTGTGGTTTGCCGGAGTTAAGTCACTGAACAAGGTATACAGCAATGGAAAACATATATTAAATTCCACTGTAGGACCAAATTAGTTTGCAAATGTCCCACTGAAGCAGCATTTTCATTTCCTTACCAAGCTTCCAAATATATGGATATTTAAGACCTGAACTAGTGACTTTTCTCACAAGAAGTTTTTCTTTTGGGGGATTAAACAGACATTATGCAAAAAAATCTTTTGCTTAAGCAATTTTTGCTTGCAGGAGTTACATTTATAATAGTAGTGCTTATATCAAGTTTTTCCATACCTGAAGGACTCTAAATGCAATCCCAAAACCTTCCTCAATATTCTTGCCTTCCAACATGACCTGAAAAGAGAGGCAGAGACAATTTTGGGGATGCACACTCCTTTTTCATTACATACAGTTAAATAATAATGCATTTCCAGATTCTGCCCAAGACAGTGGACAAAAGACAATGCAATACTTCAGAGAACAGCACCACCCCAATAAGTAGAGCAAATGTAGGGTCTACTGTCACACGGTGATTTCCTGTGGGACACTGGGAAAGTTACGGATGGAGCCATGATGAAGTTAAGAAGGGTTAGAATAAACAGCAGTATTTGCCTTGCTTCAAAACGCAGTAGGTTGCATAGTCAAAAGGCACGTTACTATTAGTATTTGGGATCATCTGCCTCTGAAAATTTGAACTTTGAGGAGAGGAGCTCCAAATTCTCACGTGTTCTCTGCTACTTTGAGGAAAACCATGAATTTTTCATAAATGGTAGGTTGCATACATGCACAAGTAACCTATCCATGAAAAAACCAAAAGGCTGCTCCAATGTTTCAATGTGTATATCAAGTTAGTATTGTTGATGAAAAATACAGCTGTGTTTGAAATAGCAGGAAGTACCTTGCAAGCAACATCCATTTTCATGTTATTGTTTCCAAAGAGTGTCGGCAAGGAGGAACCTGTCATTTGAGATGTTCCTGAGCTCTCACACCGATGCAGGAACTTTGTTACTTCCATCTGCAGATCAACTGTACTGATGTGCCTAGACAGAGGAAAAATTCAGACTTTGTTTTGAAATAGAAGTAAGTTCACACAAATAATAACTGACACCTTCTCTTTCTTGAACACATTTCAAAATCAGACATCTTCCCAAGGAATTATTATTTTAGTTACTTTTTAACTTTGTCTTTAGTGTAGCCAAGTCTGCAGCACTGAGATACTTTCAGATCTGTGCACCTTTCACGCACCACAAGCTGAAAGTGAGCACTTGTTCACATTATTTCAAAGTAAGTCAGAGAATCTGGATTCCAAATAAGTATCTACTCCCCTTTTCCACCTCATCACGCACACTTCCCCCACCTTTAAGTTAGTGTCTAGCCTAAAAAAAAAAAGGAAACAAACAAGCCCCTAAGAAAAACGGGGTACAAAACCCCAAGTACAAGAGATATCTGGCTAAATTTACACTTCAAGTTTTGAATACAGGGATTTAGTTACGTCTGGCACCTACAACTTGTGCATAGTTGAATGTTGTGAGTTAACCCTGGTAAGCAGCTAAGCACCAAGAGACTGCTTGCATTGTGGAGGGTTTGGTTTTTGTTTAATTAAAGGAAGGTAGATGATGCACAGAGTGATAATTTTAGTAGAAACAATTGCTCATCTCCTGGGTTACTGGGGGAAAATGTAACAGGAATCCTATAACTGCAACTACATAAAAGTCAGATTTGGGTCAAGCACAGCTAGCATGTGTTGGCTAAATCCAACTTACAAACACTAAAACAAAAAACAAAAAACAAACAAAACCAAACAAACAAAAAATCAACACCCCCCCTAAATAAAAAACTCATGTCCTAAAAACCCTCACAAAAGCCTGAATTTCCCCTTTAATATGACTTAGCTTCTTGTTTATTGATACCTTGACACATCAGTAGCAGACATTTTCTTCCGAAAAGTGCATGCCACTTTTTTCCTTCCTGAATTTCTTGAGACCTCCTGCAGATAGACTTTGAGATGGTCCTTGATCTTTAGAAGCCACGTCTGTTTGCCTCCCAGTTCAGTGTAAGACTTTGCTCCATGAATGAAAAATCTAATGCAGGTCATGGCAGCACGAACGTGATCCTAGAAGGAATATACTGAACACTAAGGCGGACCAAAGTACACCACCTTCACTAATTGCTGTCTGTACTTAAGTACTCAAACAAAGCAGGCAATGCCCTGTTTTCATTAAAACAGCAGTTAAAACTACTGCAATGTGCCAGATCCATGACAAACGCATAGCAGACATGCTTCAGTCAGGTTCAGGCCTTCCTACCCATTTCTTAGGATTGGAAAGTAGCAAAAAAATATATCTGTGCATCATGCAGATTTACATCAAAGTTAATAATGAACTCTGACAGTATCCAACATTTCATTGAAGGAGATCGCACTGACCATCATCTTACCTTCATGAACTGTTGCAGCTCATACAGAATATGGTAGTAGTTCTTTCTCTGCAAGTATTTGCAGGCTGCAATCAAGTAGACTCCCCAGCTCTCCAACCCTGGATCAATGGTTTCCAGCAAGTTCTCCAACATATGCAGTTTTCCACTTTCATAACTTGGAATGAAGATCCCTTCAATGAACACTTCTGATGGGGATTCCTACACATCAGAAACATAGCCTAAAGCAAAGCCACTGGCGGCTTGTTGATTTTCCTTACATAACATAAAGCAGTGGTAAGTGACAGAGATCATAAAATTACTCAATAATTTAGTTTGGCAGGGATCTCCAGAGGTCACTTGGTTCAAACCCCCACTCAAAGAATGGCTTCCAAGTTAGGTCATGCTGCTCTGGGCCTGTCCAGTGAAGTTCTGCGCATGATAATACGGAAATTTAGTAGCCTCTCTGTCTGTTACCCTTTTACTATGTCTTACCCTTTTACTATGCATATCTGGGATAAGCCTGGATCTATCTTCTGTATAATCACCCACTTGGAAGCTGAAAACAGCACAAAGGTCTTCTTTTGCCTTTCCTTCTTCAAGCTGGAAAAAACTAGCTCTATCACTCTCCTCAGATATCATGTGCCTCAGGCCCCTATCCGCTTTGGTGACCTTCCATTAGATTTGCCTCCACTCTGACAATATCTGGTTTGTACTAGGGAATCCAAAACTGGGCACAGCAGTTCACATGAAACCTCACAAGTACTGAGCTGATGGAGATATTTACTATGGTCTCACAAATGCAGGCTCACACATTGCGGTTACTATGGAAAGAAGCATGCGTCACAACATGTCTTTAAAATGTTTGTGCAGGCCATAATATGAGTTATTTTTTTTTAAATCTAAGCATAAGATACAAGCTACAAAGCCTGTGTGCATAAAATGTTTCCAGACATCCAACCGCAAAATGTTCCATCAGAAGCCTAGTACCTTACTGCTTTAAGGTAACAAATCTTCCTCTCTAGTTTGCACGATCACTACCAGTCTCCTTGTCCAAAAGAAGCAAGCTTAATTAATGAGAACCTTGTTGGAATAATTTCTAGGTTTAATTGTAACGGAACTGTTGTCTCCAGAGATTCTTAAGCCCTTCTATATTATGCAGTTTTCTTAAGGGAGAACTAGAAACCACTTTTTGGCTTCCTTAGATTCCTGTCCTCTGGGACATGACTCTCTATTCTATTATATTCCTGCTGGTTATAGAAGTGCAAATGTGGGTGTCTGATTCAACAAACAATACCAAGAAACAGAGCCACTGTGATAGAGTGTTTAGTGTTATCAGCATGTTGGAATTCAAAGTTTTCCTCCTCTTTTCTGCACTGCATGACAATAATCCCAGGTTTTCAGCTTTGCAGAGAAAAAGACCAAGAACTGCTGATGTGGACCTCTATAAAAAAAAGCCCCACAATAAACCTCAAACAAAGAAAGCACTTTCTCCTCTGTAGAAGCCACTGAGAGAGAGATTAAACATAACATGTTCAGACCAAAGTTAATTTTTCATGCCACTGAATTCTTGTCAGTCTCTGGATAGTGCATATAACATTTAGAACCTCCAAAAAACTCCTGTGTAGAAAACCACCCAGGATGCTGCATGATGCTCATTACTGTCTTAGACTGGCCTTCAAGCCCTCTTAGCTACTTTTCAAATTTCAATTTAGGTTATGGCAAATCAGATTACTCACCTTATTTAACAAGTGAAGCAGTGCTTCTCTCATACAGTCATGCCTCATGTAAAAGCTTATTATTGCCAGATTAGTGCCGTAACTATGTAAATAGAACAAGCACTCCTGATAGTAGCTGTTGTGCTGAATCTTCCCCTCACACATCATCTCCAGAGACAGACTTCTCGTTCTCAGTGTTGCTTCAAGTTCCCTCAACGTGGCAAAGTAATCATCATCCTGCCATTAAAGCACAGAATCAATGATAGTTAATGAGTAAAACTTTCTTTTCAGTTAGATCGTGTCACTTGGCCTTGAAGCATTCAGTTACTGTTGTTTTTAAAATAGGTATTGCTTTAGAAGGGCAAAAAATCCAGTAAATGCTTTTTATAAACACTAGATTGGAACTCTGCTACCAATAGAGGTGTTGCTTGTTGCTGTACCTAGCATGGCTAGCCATGGGACAGACAGGAGGCTTATTTAAACACAATTCCACTGTCAATAGCTACTTCAATAAATAGTCAACCAGGCTTTTTTATTCTCCTAAAATATATACTACTAAGAGGTCTTTCATGATTATGATTCTGCAGTTACTTAGTACTAAAAGTAATTTTTGGTACCTAATTAGAATTTCCAGAACTAATTCCAAACCACATAATAAACAGTGTTTAAGAGAGCACTTGTAATTTCTCCCCTGAATTCCTGCAAAGGTGTCAGAGTTTCAGTACAAAAATGGCATCACCACAGTATCACAACATATTGTTGGAATTAAGTTTATTTTCCTCAAGATAGTAGTAATAACACATTAACCAGCACAGCTTCTTTCCCCTCCACCAAGCATAATCTGGTTCTCAGCCACCAATTCACTGTGATAAAACAGCTAAAAAATTTATCAACAATATTCAGTTTGCAATCTGCAGTCATGACAAAAGGACAAAAACATAACACACCTGATATGCATTGTTTTAAGATGTGTATTAAACATCATCACTTGGCTTTGCTGTAGCTCTTCAGAGCAGACAGAACAGAAAGACTCTTACCGCAATGAGTATGGGCTTCACTGTGGATTCCAGGTACTGTATCACATCCTGGACCAGCCTTGAACCATGGTTCAGCTGGTTTAGATCCATGGGTGGTTTTAAACATCGGTTAAACTTCTCTCTGGCTGAACTTAAATTTCCAGCTTTAAGGCAAGCCATGCCCCAGGCATGCCATGCTCCACCTGGATCCAACCCAGATTTTGTAGAAACCTAAATTAAAAATTGTTTGTTATTATTGCAAAACAGTACCAGTACAGAAAACAGGAAAACTGGCTTATCACACAGTCTGTGATCGTGACCTTTAAATTCCTAGAGCACATCCCATTAAAACCCAAGCAAAACACGAAAAAACCCGTGTTGATTATTTCTGTATTACTGGCACAAAATGTCAACTACCAAAACACCTGTGATGTCCAAATGTAGAAGTACTTTTAATTGTACAAATTGAAGCAATGATTTATATAGGAAATTTCAGTTCAGCATTTTTAGAACTCAGGACATTTCCACATCTGCTTTTCTAAAGCAGATTTTTACAGAGCAGAATTTATCAGGTTTGTAGTTTAAAAAAAAAAAAAAGCAACAAAAGATGCTTCATGAACTGCCAGCAAATTTTTTATTTCAGGTAACTCTGCTGATCAGATTTATTCCTTATTTTCTTTAGTGGACCAGCTGCCTTTAAGCATGAACTGTTTGTATTCAAATAGGTCATCTATTCCTACTGTTTATTACCCCTTATAAATCCTAATCCAGTTTGCAGTACCATAATCCTGTGTTTAATGAACTGCAAAGCAATAAAACAGAGGCTTACAAAATCCTAGCAGCGGGAGGAAAACAAAAGATGATAGGAACACAAGATGAACTCCAATAGACAGATTTGCTACCATCGCTGATTTCAAAAGTAAACGCTTGGGCAAGGTGCCTTACTATTGCCTCAGCCCTTCTACTGGATGCAAGATTCCTCTAATGACTTCCTTGCAGTTACTCCATTCCAATTTTAATTGTCCTGGGAAACAAGCTCCCTACCCTTCCTTTCAGCAGCCTACTCCACAGCAGAAGACTCTTCCTTTTCAGTATTTTTTTTCCAGTGCTCATAAAATAATTTCTTCCTTGTTTAAAAACTTAATCCCATTTTGCAGCTCTTTAGATATTGTCCATTTCACACATCACATTCATCTGAACTCAAGAGGGAGAAAAACAAAAGCCATTACAGAAGCATTATTGACACTGACATCCCTCCACTGTCATTACCTCTATAGCTAGCTGATAGTACTCTGCTTCCAGAAGCTGATTTCTTAATCTTGTTACTGCTGCAGGGAGGAGAATCTGATCCAAAGATGGTATTGGATGGTAGGCAGCAGCAACCAAAATATTCAACACATCCACTTTGCTGATGTAGCTAGGAGAAAACAAAGAGATTAAGCAAATACATACGCTGTCACTATTATCATACGCTTAAAGAACTCTTTGTCAAAGACAACTCTTAAAGCAGCGGTTCCAAGTCACCAGTATGGCAGGTTTCTTTATCCATCACACTACCCTATTCAGACTATTTTTTACCTTTTTCTTTTTGTTATTGCCATATTCAGTAGAACACTGGCAGAGGCTGATAAGCAGACACCAACTGTGTTACCAAATCAAACTAGTACGTGTGAAATGTACATATTACACCCACCACCTCAAGCTCTGTAGGACACAACCTGAGTGAAGTGTAAAAATGCTCATTCTCAGGATGAGCAGGTTTAAAATCCTATATTCAAATAAAAATTGAAAGCAGATATAAAATATCAGAAGTAAAATATTTATCCTGGTTCTTGTGGATTGCTTCTACCTACTCTGATAATTTTCTCAGAAAATATTGTGTAGTCATATTACTTGAATCTCTACTTTTTAAACTCTTAAATTATTCTTAAATTATGAACTTCTCTTCCTGTTTAAAACATCCATAGTACAATTACAAAACAAGCCTCCCACCCTCCAACTCCCCAGTAAAAAGGATAATGGTCTTGACAATACCTCTATACACTCTAGTGAACATCTGATAAATCACCTGTCACAGAGAGCTAGGTCCTGGCTCCTTCCAGCTTTTACAAACATCATTTTCGCACTGAAAAGCAATTGTTTCATGATGTCCATAAGCAGACCAGCATCCACTTCAGGGTTAGTGAGCCCTTGCGACAACTTGCAGCAGTGCTCTATCAGCTGGTGGCCACAGACTATGCTGTCACTGTGCAGGCTAAGGATGGCAATACACAAGGAAGAGCTGGGAGCCTGACAATTCAAAGAAAGACAGATAAATATGGGTACTGAGGTAGTTCACAAGGAAAGTGTTTATATTTAACTTTCTCCGGACCTCACCTGTTCATAATAAAATTCACTGCGTACAATTTCATTCTCCTCTTCATTCAGGGAAAAAATCCATTCAAGCTCAGTTGCTTTGTGTATTCGCACCACTGTGGAAGAGTCATTATTAGAAGTTTCTACAGCCAACCCCGCCCCCCCACCCCAGGTAGAATCATTGTACGAGACTGGCTAAACACACATAATGCAGAGTATTTCTATACTCTTGTAAAACAATTGTGTAATCTTCTCACTGTGCCATTTTCTGCCAGTATCACATGCCCAGCATACAGATTACAGAAACATTTCCATTCCTCAGCAGGCTGCCAAATTGTACTTAAACTCATTCTCACTGTTACCAACACCCTGTCATGAAAAACTGGCTCCAGTAACATTATCTTCAAATGATTATCCAACTCTTGTCCTACAGGACATCAAGCACAGCAACCTTCTCTCTTTAGCCTTCCCTCAGGCAAGTTATTAAATATTTCTGAGCAGGAGGGAAGTAGAAATTTGAGAGCTGTGGGTTACAGCTAAAAAGGAAAACTGAAGAACCAGCTGTAAAAGAAAAGGTACATTGATTTCACTGCTTGTACCTTCTTTTCAGAATTTGGGTTATTTCAACATATGGTCTAGCAACTTTAAGATGAAAGATTGTGAGAAGATGAGTTAACCCCTTCCGGATTTTTTTTTTCACATAAAATAGTATTGCAGACAATTGGAGTTTTGACCAAATGATTCAAGAAATTTAATTTCTGTGAAAAGTCTTTTTCTTTCCTCCAAACTAAGGAAATTTGTGTTCTGAAATTAGTAACCCAGAATAGCTACAAATCAAATATTGTCTGTTATTTGAGTGCAGCTGAGAACGCACAAGCTCTCTGATGCTCGAGTTTGTGTTTGTGGTTCCTGGCAGAAAAACAATGTCCAATATCACAATGCTAAGAAGTTGAGAATAATGCTAATTTGGTACTCTTCCCCTGATCAATTCCTCCTTCTTCTTGGAAAAATTTAAAAAGTCTCAAAATTCACTGTTCTAGATTTCACAGAAGGACTGTCAGAACCTTGAATAACTCTAAAACTGTAGAGTAAATAACAAAAAATAAATTAAAATGCTGGCTTTAAATTTAACTGGAAACTGGAATAACTAGAATAAAGCAGACTTGGAAACATTTGATACACCTGCTTCACAGTGTCATCAGAAAAATTGGAAAAGTAGAATAAAACACTTTCCCTCTTAAATCTGAGGATTTTGATCCTGTTCATATTCACTCCTACTGAATGAATCATATGGGCCCAGTGATGCACAGCAATACTGCAGGCAGAGAGATCTAACCAGAAGCAGCAGCTCAGAAGCTGCATTTCAGCTGTTTCAGTCTTGTAACAAAGGTAGCAGTAAAGCAAACTTCTGTCAACAGCAGAAGAAAAAAGCTCAACTCAAACAGCCCATCATACTTAGAAACAAACAAGTAAGGAAAAATACTTATTTGCTTTGTAGCACAAATGCATATTTTGCACTATATTTCACATTACTGCTATAAGCACTTCCAATAACTATGGAATTTCTGCCAGAATTTCATGTCAGTGTACAAAAATTTTGCAGAATCATCCCAAACACTAGACTGAAAACAAACAGTAAATACTTTCTACGGAAAAATGGCAAAGAAAATGTCAACTAAATTTTATGATTATTCCTGAAGATATTAGATGTGGAAATTGAGGCACTGAAGTGAAATTATTAGTCCATACTCACACAACCAACAAAGGAGATGGAACTCAGGATACCACCAGACCCATGAGAGGGGCCTCATCCTATGCTACCCTCAGCCAGCATGGGGTATCAAACCCCACAGCACACTGCAGTGGTACTTGTAAAAAGAGGATCACTCAGCACAGCTCTGTAGTGGGTTAATTCCTACTCACACCACAGCCTCTCACTGGCTGTTTGTAGTATGCAAAGTGCACTCTCAAACTGTTGTTTTTCAGTTCCTTCCTTTAATCCCCATTCAGCACATTCAATATTGACTCAGACATTTCTCCTAAATCTCGATTTCCATCCACAGAAGTTTGGAATGCTCAGTTTCAGCCTGCTCATACAAATAACATCACTGGTATTTTGTAACTGAGGTTTTTATCAGCCTTCAGCTGCAAGTAGATGCATCAACTTCCTATCTCCTATGTTCCACCCCTAGCAGTGTTCAAGGCCAGGTTAGACAGAACCTTGGGAAACATGATCTAGTTTGAGGTGTCCCTGCCCATGGCAGGGGGGTGGAACTAAATGATCTTAAGGTCCTTTCCAACCCAAACCACTCTATGATTCTGTGATTCTATGATCTCTGTCTCCAGCTTCCTTCTAACTCTGCTGCTCATCAGGCACTTTTAAAAAAAGACATAAATTGAAGTTTAATGTTACTCCACTCCTTACCCTCTACTTGGTCCTGATCTTCTTTTCTGCTGTAATAAAATGACAGAAAAAAACATTATGCCTACTCCAGCACACTGAGGAAACCAGTTTTAAAAGAGACGTGAATACGACTAGCCTTCTCAGAACACTGCCTTGTAAAAATCTAACCTCTCTCCTTCCCTGCCCTGACTCATTGCCCTGCCCCCAACCCCTACCATCTGGAAATACCTTGCCTCTGCATTGTTGTATTTCAACTACACTAAGTAATTAGTTCTTAAAACCTTCATTAGGAATAGTACTGTTGCACACATCATAAAAAAGCAGACACCAAGAACAAGAGCTTCCCAGTATCAATATTTCAGAACCAAAATGAAGGTTTTGGCATCCAGATCTCTGTCTTTCAAATTTAATTGGTTTTGATATACAAACCCAGACGCTTAAACAATAAAAACACAACAAATGGCATTCAAACTTACTGGTAGGCTCTGCTGACCTAATCTGGCAGAGTAAGCAACCATTCTGACACAAACTGGTTTAACTAGAGGTGACTGATTTTTTTCAGAAGTTCCTTCTCAGATCTGCACAGTATTGCTCTTTTCATAGCGAGCCTGCCAGCACTGCCATAGTGGAATACTGCTATCTGCAGGCTTGCGAGGAAAAGAGGAAATGCAGCTGAAAGTGCAGCTAAACCAGAGTTTTACACTCTGTGACCCAGACAGCAGTATCAGCAGGCTTGACAGGGTCACAAAGAGTAACAGTCACTCTTTTCAGCTGCACTTTTCACCAGCTGGCTTAACATACACACAATGAATTTCAGCTTAAAGCAACCACATAATGAAAATCTGTCATCACAGCTGTCCCTTTTATTAAAGGCAGTTTCAAAGCCTATCTAATAATGAACTTGTATTTGAATCTGCAAAGGTTCAAGAAGTCATAATCAAAGGATTATGGAATAACATTAAACACTGATGTGTTCAACACAGCTAGTCAACATGTGATGTTAATCCAGGAGCCAAGTAAACTGCAAGAAAATTTGTCACACTGTAGTAGTTTGTGTTGAGTGCGTTTTGCATCGAAGCGCTGGATTCTCAGGTTAATGATCAATTGATGCTTAAGGAATTAAAGACTTTGTTGCCTGCCTCTCCAGTGTTCTTTCTAATGTGAAAAGTAAGCTGAGTCATAATGAACACCCCCACACCTATCAAACCTGAAAACCCCAGCAGCTGGAGGCAAAAAAGTTAAGGTAACTTATTAAAGTGATGTTATTATATTTTCCAGATAAACCCAAATGCTTATTTCTCTCTCATTGCATTCATATACTCTGCTGTGTACACGAAATTGAGAAGAACTAAAATTGAAGGACTTACATGCTTGTGTCTTTTACCAAGCCAGGCAGATGTTCTCTGTTATAGTAGCTATAGCACTGGTCACATACACGAGACATATTTTCTCTGCAAGCTTCTACTGCCATTTTCTTGGTGGAGCAAGAGCTGCACACCAGCCTGCCACAGCGCCTGCAGTGATGACGCCTGTTAAACTAGGCAAGAGAGGTCATGGATGAGCAACAGAAAGAATTTACTGAAGTCCTCTCCTATGTATGCCTCCACTCCTGAGTAAACGTACTCCTTCTGAAGAGAAGAAACAGCAAGCACGATGAGGCTTTTCAGAACTATACAAGGATGGACTCTCACTGTTACATTTACCTCCCGGAGAGGGCATGTCAAATTGAAAAAGCCCCAAAGAAACCAAACCCAAAAGTCAGAGGCAGGTATTTAAAAAACGTTTGCTGCTGTCTTTGGCTTTCCATTTTTAAATTGTGCCAGTTTTAACCACTGTGCTAGTTAGGTCATCTCTTGGAAAGGTTAAAAGCTGTAGACTGTCTTTCTGACACCATCTTAGTAATTTCCAAATTAAAAATCAACAGATACTTTGAAAAACAGTACTCTAAGCAACAGAAGATAAGAGACTGCCAAAACAGCTGCAAAACTTAAAATTATTCTTTTCCCTTACAGCACCAATGCAGTTGCTCAAGTAGTCAATGCATCAACAGGTCTTAGCAAAGTGTAACCAACAACATGTACACATTTTCATCCAAAGATGATGCTCGCATTATTTCTTGCCAGCACAGTCAACTAGACAGCTTTCTGAAAGATTAATACTGCTATTATTATACATTTTTTAGATCTTAGAGTTTTCTCCTCTCTGATGATCAGATTTCTTATTGTGGCTCTATCACTTCACAGGATTCTGAGGAGCTAACTGTTGCTAGTCTCCTCAACTCACTGAATATAAACTAATGGTTAAATATCAAAGGACTGGCAATCTTGTCAGGCCTACACTGATGAAGACAAACTTTCTGAAGTAGCTAGCGTCTGTTAGGACAGGCTATGACCAAGTTTTCGTATTAAGGTCACATGTCTGTACTTAATTTTTGCTCCTTACCATAGTGAAACGTTCAGTTTTGCAAACCATACATATCGTTTCAGTGTCATCAGGTATCCATTGCTGCTTTGGTGGCGGCTTCTCAGGAGGCACAAATTCTTGAGGGCACAAATTCTGCTGCAGAATTCTGTCTCTGGGACTTGCAGATATGGTGACACCTTAAAAAGAGCCAGGCCAATAAAAACACACAATGAGATTTAAGCTCTTTAATGCACTGTTGAATAGAAGAAAGCACTACATATTTACTGAGGCTGCAAGATCTTTCTGTCTCACAAGATGATTACCATTACCTTCAACCAGGCATGGCAAAATAACATTGTTTAAGGAATATGTATACTTTAAGATAAAACTGTAAGATTTATAGCATTTCAATACTGATAAACAAGAGTACATACTTACTAATAGACCTTTACCATAATCATTAAAGAGGCATAAACCAACTTGTCAACATCTGTTGTTTTATCATATGCAGACACTTAGATGAGGAAGAAATAAACACCCCAGTATATGTATATGTTTATATATATATTTTTATATATATATCATATACTGGGGTATATGGTATATATATATACACAGTATATATCCAGTATATGGATACCAAAGAGTGATATAGCATAAAATATAATCTTAAAGATACCCAGTGTTGATATTCATGAAGACTGGGACTTTTTTCAATCACAGGAAATGTCTGGTATGGCTAGCAACAGCATATCCTTTCCTGTTCTGGTCCCCTTTACAATCTAATGTGCAGAAATCAGTTGCCAGAGGCAGAAGTTTAAACCTTTGTCTTTTGGGGTCTCCTGACCTTGCAGTGAAATACTCATTGAATCAAGTTTACAGTATTAGACTGGCTTTTAATTTATATGCTGTGAGCTAGTTACACTACAGGCTAATTATAAAGTTCAACATGTCACTGCAGCCCTGCAAGCCACCTTCTGTGTACACGAACACTAAATTAAAAAAGAAAAAAAAAAATCTCCATTCCATAAAGCTAACTCATGCTCATCCAAGTAAATACTGGATTGCAAAGAAACATTTGAGGACAATGCATTCAAGTTTTGTAACAACAGACAAACATTAAGCTGACTATTAGGAGAAAAACTGATGAGCTACACAGCCCAAACCAAAGACACTGCTGCTGCTTCGTGTAAACAGAGTGAGGATCTTCAGTTCAGGATACAGAAACAGAGAACAGTTCAGATAACCTAAACTGTAGATCAGGATACCATTGTGCAGCTTTAGTTCAGGCCACCAGTTGCTGAGAACCTTGGCGGTACGAAGATATCCTTTGCTAGTCATTCCCTGAGAGCACACACTGTGCATCTCTCACAATACATATCCTCCAAAGACTGCATCTCTTGCATTAGAAGCTGAATGGAACCTATAGAAGTGGTTGATCTTAAGCCATAAGCATTATTCAGCTCTTTTAGCTTAAATTATTTTTGTTTCTATTTATCTGTGTTTGAGGACTGCGAGTGGAGCCTCTCAGACAATACAAGGTCACATTCCCTCAGGTCACAAGAGGGATCCTAGAAAAAATAAATTCAAAGACCAAAAGAATTATGAAAAAAATACAACACAAATGAGATTTCTGTTGTAAAGCCAAAAAGTTAAGAGCCAGAAATAAAAAAAGTTACTGAGCAAAGAACAGGAAAACAGGAAGAAGTACCACAATGATGGGCTTCCAGACAAGCTCTGCCTATATACCCAGACTGAGAAGTCAAGACACAGAAAGATAAATCTGCAGCACTGGTAATCCACTGCAGATGTAGTCCACCTTCCTCTGGCCTGTTCAGGCTTGGTTTTTAATGTGCTGTCTGGAATAGAAAGCCTTTGTGCTGATTTTTCAGACATATTGTCGATACCTACCAAAACTCAAAACAGAGCTGTAAACTTCTTGTTCACTTTTAAGTTTTCTTTTAATTGGACCCAAAGCACCCAACTGCAGAGATCTACTAACTTGCATTAAATGCAACCCAAGTTACTATTAAGCAGCAGGACTGACATACACTGGAGATAAAACAAATATGAGCAGGTTCAAAGAAAATGGCACCAATGACTTAACCTTACCAGTAAAGCTGACAGGAGATAGCTCTGATGATCCCGATTTAGACATTGTTTCAGACTCCAATACCTGATTGAGGCTTTCTTGGATACGTATGAGAGAATCTAGAACAAAGGGAAGGGGAAAAAATAAAATGTGGAGAGCAATCCTGGCCATACATCTACCTGTTTTCACAAAGATAAGAGGAATCCATTCACAGGGGTATGTAAGAGTGACAGAACAAAACAGGACTACCTATGTAATTACAAATTACTATGTGTTCATGAAAATTAGCCCACAACAGTTAATGCAAAACTATATATTCAATGACCTAAGACACAGAAAAGGATCTTTATCAAAGCTATGGCTTACTGATAGGCACAGGGATAATAAAACAGAGAATAGTATCAGATGTGAAAAGCCTTAGTTGATACAAGATGCTCATGGCAAATATTAAATGCTTCACATCACAGTGGAAGGAACATTCTTGCAAAACTATACGTCATTTGGCATGAAAACATAGATAAGTGCTGCTTTTTTGTTAGTAAGAGCTGCATCTTTAAACCATGAAACGAAGTCAACATTTGGAACTGGCATAAAGCAAGTTGGTACTATATAGGTACACAGAAATAGATAGGTACACACACCATGCACTTTAATACAGTGAAACAAAAGCACTAGACTCAATCTGCAGCACCCTCTACTGTTCCAGTTCTAAAACCCTGAGCGCACCAAATACAGGAAAAATCAGACAACATGGCCGAGAAAGGAATGGCAAAGCAGAAAGGTGAACTGGGATGAGAACATTAAAAAGAGTTACAGGTTTAAACATCTTTTATATGATAAAAGGAATCAGACTCTGGTAGGAGGGCAGGTTTTAGAACTCCTTAAGTCATCAGTGACTTTGTGTTAAACAGGAATGAAACAAAATTGAAGTTTAGAAGAAAAGAGACCCCAAAAAGGAGCAGAGGAAAGTATGAGAAACTTCTGAACCTATTGGTCATTGAGAATATCTATTTACAAGACAGGCAAAGACTTTAAGAACATTTGGGCTTTAAGATTTTTAAGAACTTTCTGGGCTAGAGGGAGACTGCAGGCACACATCTGAAAATGTTTTGCCACAGTTGGTGAAATTATTCTGGGTGGAAATTAGCCCTTCTTTCCCAAGTGAAAAACAGCATTCTCACAGGCAGTCACCTGATCTCTTTTCTTTTAATGCAAAAGGGAAGTTGAGTGCTTTTTCTGCATACTTGGAGAGCAAATTGTCAATGTCTTCTACAGTAAAACCAATTTCCTGCCCAGCTAAGAGCTGGTGCAGTGTCTGCACAGCAACAGCCAACCAGTCCACCTTCATATTCATGAGAAGCTGTTCCAGCATGAGCAGCGGCCTGGAGGACAGGTGGAAGTAGTTAACACGGGAGAGCTCAGGCAGAGTCAGCAGCACCTGAGACACAAGGAAAAAAGCCTATTAAAATTATATACCTTCAAATCTGTGTTTCTGTAAAACTAAAGACAAGAAATTAGCACAGTAGCTTATGAAGATAATGGAATAACATACAGAGGCAAAAAAATGGAGGTGGGAATTCTCAGACCTATTCCTACTTCTGTTACAGAATTATTGAGCGGATTGCAGAAATTACTCAGCTTCCACTTTTCCATTCTATAGAACACCATCTCATTTCAAAGTTGAAGAGTAGAAAGCATTCTGTGACCCTGTGACAAATAGTAAGGTAGAGTACATTCTCTTAATAAAATAGTAAAAGAGTATTAGTGCAATCATTATCCTTCCATCACTTGAGAAAACATTAGGAGAATTGCTCTTATTTGTCTTCTCAAAGACAGTTAATACAGACACTTCCCAAATTAAATTGTCTCTTCAGAAATGACAAGTAAGGAAGCAGGAAGCCTGACAAAATACTGTTGTGGCACATACTGGAGCAAACTGTTATTTGTACTCCTACAATAAAACAGACATTACCAAAAGCACTGCATTTTATTTACATATAATGCATTTGACTAAGATAATCTACTGGTTAATGAATGCATCTATTCCCAGGCTGAGCACAGAACCTGTACAACTTCTGTAAAGACAATGATCATCCAAAAAGAGTAGTGATATTGTCTACCTCTGGAAGGCACTTGGGCAAAAACATGCCTTGTAAATGTCAAAGACCATCATACAGGTGGGCATATGTAGGACACCTGGTGTTTCTGATCCAGAGAGTAAGTTGAGGATGCTTTCTTTTTCGTATGGGACAAAGACAGCAACTGTCCTGATAAACACCAGAATTCTATTTTATTCTGCCCCTACCCTCTTTTAGCCTATGCATTCCTCCACTCCCTACAGCTCAAACACGAGATTGCTCTGTTCCCATTGGGAGCTACAACCACCTCATAACACAGGAACTGCAAAGATGGACAACAGGAAGAGAAGTTTTAAGCCATCTCTAAACTTTGCTTTGGATCTCAAGACTGAGGATCTTAGACCTGATATGGTGAGAATGCTCTGGTAAAAGGTACAGACTTTATGTATTATGTATTACAAAATTACTTATATAACTATATTTTGCCATAAATTCCACAATGCAGGAATTTTACTCACCTTTGATCCCATATAGAGTGCCTGGATTTCATTACGGCGTGCTGTTGTTAGATTTGCATAGAAGTGAGCTGTGAGGTAATCAGCCAAGAAATGAGAGGCTGCCAAGTTCGGATGCTGGTCAAGGGACTGTTCACTGATGGCAAGGCAAATACCAGGGTCTTCAATCCTTTGTAAAAGCTATAAAAGCAAACAAAATACAGTGAATCCCTGCTACATTCCTGGGGAGTAGCCTTTATAACTGTCAGTCCACAAAAGATTATTGCCTCAAGCAAATTAACTTGCACAAGTGTCTTACACATATAAGGATGATTTAGATAATCCATTTATAGACTACTCATTGCCTATTTGCTCCATTTATTTATCAAAATATTTTAAAAATTAAATTAAGCAAAAAATTAAAGAAGGAACGGGTCAGAACGTGTAGTGGTCAGAAGTCTTCCCTTTGCTTCCAGAGTATTTTCAAAGCTATGTTCGAAAGAGCCTGCGCTTTATTTTATGCTTTCTGTTATTAGCAACAGCTCTGTAATTATTAAAACTGGAAGAATTCACACTTCACTAATTTGGGAACTGAAGCACAACTGACCAATTCCTCTTAAATAGTTTCACTTCTGGTTCTTCAGTTTAAGCAGCACAGAAATGCTTCATAATCATTTTTCAAGTATAATGGGCCTTTTATTTCCATTTAAGTGACATTTCCAACAACTAGATTGCCAAACTGGATTTTCACTTAAGTGGAACAGGGGAGAGCAGGGATTCTGAAAGCATATCTAAGCAAACAGTATCTCTTAAGGAAGAAACCAAAAAGGTCATGAAAATACACATGAAGAAAACAAAAAGTGTTTCTCAACTTATTTGACCTATGGATGCAAGTCTGAAAGAGTCTTGCTACTACCTGCAATGCTTTTTCCATGTCTCCTATCTCCAGTACGTGAAGAAGGTGCTCACGGTGAAGGCTGATCAACTCTTCCCTTGGGACAGGATACAAGTGCCCCCATTCCTCACACAACTCATAATCCTAAAGAATAAAAAAAAAAAAAAAGAAAAAAAGTAAAAATAAAACAATAAAAGGACAAACTCTACCCTCTCTGATACAGCTGTTTCTCCCAAAGTTTTGCTCAACTTCTCAAGAAATTCTGTAGTTTAGACTACAGAATGTCAATGTAAATAATTACATTTGACTATCATCATCTTCCCCTTGTCAATTTGTCAGACTCACTGCCTGCATTGAGAATACCTTTCCATCCCCCAGTAAAGCCAGCCAGATCTACAGTATTAGTACTTATATAATAATCAAGCCTGTATTATGCTTAATGCCATGCTATTAGTCTTCAACATTCTAAGAGAAAAGAACAAGTATCTCAGAGTAAGAGTTATAACTTAAACTTACAGATTATTAACTACATGTAAATCTTGACACTAAACACAGATCTGTGTGTGTTTCTGAAGCACAGAACTGAGCAAACCAATCCTTCCTCCCAAGGTAATCTCCATTGATCAATGTTTTCAGATGCTGTTTCAATAAATTTTTCTATTCAAAGTTTAATGCATTCCAATTCAACAAAATTCACAACAGGATGCCTAACCTTTGCCTTCAGAATTATATTCATGACAGCCTGGGGGTCATCAGTGCAGGCTTTTTTCAGCTCCTGCCAGTCATTCCACAATGGTCCATTTTGCACATTCAGAATCTGAAAGGAAGTTAGTATTAGGATAGCATAAATTATAAAAGCTTTATCTACAAAATAAAGTCTAAGGGAACAGCTGAGCTGATCACATCAAGAACTGCTTCATACAAAGAAAAAAGTCAAAAAGGAGACCCACATTTATGTCTACCCCTTTTCCAGGATGCTGTAATGCACTTGGCACTACAAAAATGACCACACAACTTTCTAAAAGGTATGAGTCTACAAAGCACACTTATAACAGAAGGTTTTTGCAAGACTAGATGTCCTTGGCTTAAACCACGACACTAGATGGCAATAATTGTGGATGAAAAAGTATATGTACACCGCAGGCATTGCTGACACTAACAGACACGACTGAGCTGTCAGTTAGTAGAACCACCACCAGACAGCTCAGCAGGGATTTATGACTCCTTTTTTGCTCTGTTTGGCTTTTCAGTCTGTGCTGAACTCCAAGCCAGGTAGTTTGACTGAACTTGGGTATCTCCACTAACCTGCAGTTAGAACTGACTACAATACAAACACATTATTGGACCACTAGTCTTGTACACCATGCCTAGGTATATCTGCACCTCTCAAGCTTATAAAAGGATGAATCACCACAGAAAGCTTCCAGAAACTCCAGCATTTGTACAGAATGGAAAAACAAGTATTTTGAAAAAAAGCAGCCTCATACAAATGTTTATGTCTATTCATGTTTGCAGACCTGGATGCTAATATGAGAGTAGAAGAGTTATGAACAATGGGACCAGAATGTTAATTGGATATTACAGCACTGAAAACACATGAATTGTTTTGAATGAAACACTTGAAAAGCTATTATAATAAAAAAAGAATGAAGGGCTACAACTTTTTCAAAGGGGAAGCATATTTGCTCCCTGCTACCTGTTTCAGCTCACTGGTTACTTGAAGAATAACTTTGTACCTTCTGATAAACCTGAAGTTCTTTCTTCCTGCTCTGCAGAATGGCTTTCAGTTCATCAGCTATGCCCAAATCAGAAATGCAATAAGCTAGGATTTCCAAACAGGCATCAAGAGGCCATTTGTCCAGACAGCGCAGAGCCAACCTACTTCTCAATGTTGCATTTTTCACTGGGAACAAGTACTGCCAACCATCCTTATCTGTGCAAGAAACAGAGCACTAGTTTGAAACTCAGAATCCTCATCCTCACTGGATCACATCACCAAAAGAAACAGTACAGTGCTGAAAAATCTATCCAAGCACCAGATTTCCAGGAAGTAACCCAAGTTAGCATGGACATTTACTATCTCTAAACTCCAAAAGGCACCTGCTTCCACAGGATACATCATTCATGTATGACAATAACACAGCTGTAAGAGATGCTACATTAACAGTACTATGATTAATATCTACTCATGTATTCAGCACTCCACATAAAAATACCACCACAGATGCATTCCAGTTCTCTTGTACTAAATTGGTTAGGATTTGCACATTTGCAAAATTGAAACTACACCATCAGAGAAAGCAAGTTTAGAATGAAGGAAGGGAAGAGATCTGCTTCTGTCTTTGGATTTGCCCAAGGACCACTACTTTTAGTTTCACCTCTTGATCCAGGCTGTATTCTTCATTAAAAAAAAAAAAAAAAAACAAAAGGGAAAAAAGGAAAAGATGAAGAGAAAAAAGCCTGACAATCTTTTTTACCTTCAGCAGTTGCACAGCTCAGCACAGCATCCTTCACACTGACCAGCTCCTCCATGTCCTGACTGTACAGATCTAAGACCTTCAGAGCTCTGTCCCAGTTCTTTGCAGCAAGAGCTTGTTGAAAGACTCCCATTAATACCTTAACAGCTGTGGTGGAATGCAGTCCTAGGAGAACCAGAGATATGTATGTCTTGCCAGAAAAGACGGTAGCCAAACTGCTACCTTCCTCTTGCTGATTCTGAAGTGGCTCAAACATAGTAAGAAGAAATCGTTCCAATATTGGAAACTCCTTCAACAATGTCTCACACTCCCTGGAAATTTGCTCCAAACCTAAGGGCACCTCCCTTTTGCCCCGAAATTCCATCCAAGATAAACTCGATTTGGGAATTTTCTGTATATTAGATGCACTTAGACATGCCACTATGGCCATCAGCTTTGACTGAGACTTTAGGAAGTCTAGGGAGGAGGCAGTGAGTGTGTGCTGGCTCAAGTCATTCACAGGAGATGGGGCCTGAATGGAGATATCCTCAGAGGTCACTGCAGAATTGAGAATAGGTATTTCAACATCTGGCAGGCAGTGGCAGGCACACTGATGTGCTAAGCTGTTGACGTTTGTCAGAAGCGACTTCGCCTGGCTGTTTTGCCTTGCACTGCACAATGACAGTGGTTCACAGCAACAGTTAACAATAACTTGCTGCACATTCAAGTTCAACTCTTCTTTAGCCAAGAGAGAGGAAACCCTGCAGGATTGAAAACAGAAACAGCTTACT
>JANHGB010050734.1:0-17787 GCA_026283785.1 Coracopsis vasa | reverse complement strand
GGTGTTCAAAGCCAGGTTGGACAGAGCCTTGGGTGACATGGTCTAGTGTGAGGTGTCCCTGCCCATGGCAGGGGGTTTGGAACTAGATGATCTTAAGATCCTTTCCAACCCTAACTATTCTATGATTCTATTTGTTGCAAGGCTAGAGCTGAATTAATCTTCATAAACCACATCTTGCAGAATAACCCTTCATGATTTCAACAGACAACAACAAAAAACAAACAACCAAAACAAACAAACAAAAAACTATCAAGCTGGGCCTCCAAAGTAAACTATTTTAAACAAATTGTTATTCTGAAAGGAATTAAGATAGAAATTTAACACAGAAAAGATAAGCACAGCTGTGCAAGTTCCTATTATCAAACCAAGCTTGAATTCATCATCAGTGATACCAAAATTCAAAGTAACAAAGCAAAACAAAATTCTTCTTTTGGCCCTGTAAGCAGAGATTAAGTGGCATGCTTGACGTCAAACAGAACTAATGGGTTGAGCAGTAACGTGCTGCTAATGCAATGCTTAAGTGATACTAATTGCTCCAATACCACTCTCAAACTCAGTCAGGTCACTGCTTTTTGCAGAGGATCAAACCACTGGTGTACCTCAACATATTTTTTCAGAGCATCAGCCCAGAAGTCCCTTAAAGAAAGGTATGCACAGCTGTGAGGGAGCAAAGAACTACGAACCTGCGGACTGTCAACTTCAAGTTTTTCTGCCTGTTTTCAGTACTATGAATTCAGCCTCAAAACATACCTCCTTCAAATAAATTCAATTACCACTTTGGCGCTGCTTTGGGTAAGGAATACCTTTCCATGCTCCTGACAAGCTTACAAGTGGCAGTGTCAAGTGTCACTGACTAAAGTAAGCAGTTCAGATGCTGCTTCTTCATGAGACTTCACATGAGCTCTTTTTGATCTTCATTCAGCTGAAACACTAAGCGTGGCCAGCTCTCAAACATTTTCATACTTTGAGAACCCAGGCTTAGAGAGAACATTTTTATATAACAAGGAAAAAAAAAGCACCTCAGCATTCCTGGGAGCTTGGTTTGGAATATTTTGTTCTTTCACTTTACTTCTGAAGTGACCCTTTCACTTGGAATGCAGATGTTTCAGCCCTATGCTACCTAATACAAAAGAAGCAGGAATTTCAGCTATCACAACCACAAACATCAATAGCAAATTACATTTTAATTGCACAAAATACATGCAACTCCTTTACCTGATGGGCTTCTACGAAATTTCCTCTCAAAACACAAGACACTAAAAGTGATTCTGGTGGGGAAAGCATCATAGGAATGAGGGGGTTTTGCTGCTGTGGTCTCACTCTGCTTTCCAAATCACTTGAGCCAGACACATTACTGGTGCTTCCCTCTGCAAGACAATAGAATTAATCAGCATACTATTATGAAAAAAAACATTTCACCAGATAACAGCCAAATACCAGATACTTTATATATTTAACACAAAGATATAGCAGCAGAGTTGCAAGAAGTTTTAGGGTAGAGATCAACATAAATATCGTTATAAATTCTTGCAATATTTCACTACTTGGTCAGAACTTTCAATCTGGATCTCATTCAAATATAACACTGTGTAGCAGCTACATAATGTGCATGCAATGCTAGGGCACTGGTTCAATATGGATGAAGGGAGAAGTCTTAACTATTGGACTCGTTAAATGAATTTAACATGCCTAAGAATGTATTAGGTTATATGACTAACAGTCTGTTAGCGTTTTTGACTGTTGCATCTCACTACATTGCATACTGTTTCCTGCAAGCCAAAAATATCTAGAAAAATCTAATTTTCTTATTCCAGAAAACATATATTAATGTAATTAGAAAAAAAGTCAGCCAAAAATGGGAGCTCTGAGAATTGAAGAGTTCTGATCCTGTTCTACATAAGCAGTAATTCACATCAACTAATCAAGCAAATACTTCATCACGCACATTGACAAGACAAACAAATACTACTTTTGTGGCTTAATACCTGAAGTACTGGTGCTTAGCTCACTACTTGTACTTTCTAATGATGGACTGGAAGTTCCTTCTTTCCCATCTAAAATAGAAACAAATAAAAACCGGTATATTAAAGGCACTTTTTCTAGACAAGGTAATTAAAACTTACTGCAAACAACAGGTCAGGCAACCAGAAGAGATCTTCAAGAGTGTCTCACAATGAGCCATCACTGATGTCTATGACAAATACAAAACCTCCCGATTTGAAGAAAACGTTAGGCAACAAACTGTTAGGGTGGCCCATCAGTGACTCGTGAGATACTTTAAAGCTTCTTATTTTGGAACATCCCACTCCAAAAACAGATGTACCTTTTAAAGGCTAAATTGAAAAAGAGTAAGGAACCCAACCTTCTCCTAAGGCTGTCAGTTTAAGCCACAGATTCCTGTAGATTCACATCCTAGATACTATTGTGATAGGGATGAAAATATACCAACAGTCATGGGATACAATGGAGAAAGGGAAGAATCATCCTGTAGTTGCAAAATTCTCTCCTGCCTCAAATCAGACTATGTATGAAAGAAATTATTTTCTAACCTGAATTTAAAATTAATTATCTTTTAGTTGTGTAGAAGAACTTTAGGAAAACAACCTCAATTCAAGTGGAACTTGACTAAGACATTTCAAATCAGTTAGAAAACTAAAGGAAATAAATCTAGTTCTCTACCCCTAGTTATTAAATCTAATTGTATTCAACTCATGTACTCAGCAAATTTTGCATTAGCTTAGCAAAATTATGCACATTTCAGAGAGGTCTTCTCCAAGTCACTTTTTCAACCCACCTGTCTTGTACCTTTGAGATCTACTTCGTTTCTTAAAGCTGGAGCACCTGATTAAAGAGCAGTATCTCCTGGAAGTTGCAAGATGATGTTCTGTGAAACATTTAAGCAAAAACATTAACAAATAGCTGGACAGGCCATCAACAGTTACTTGTCTAAACTACAGAATATATCAGCACATTTACATAGGTAGAGCTATGATGGCAAATTTCCAAAGGGAACACAGTTAATCTCAGCTAAGAGCTTTTTTGCAATGAAGTTTAAAAAATCACCTTAAAGTAATTTTGATGCAATTCAGTTTTCACTTCCACATCTAACATTGCTTGGAATGTATTATACCTTCTACACATTCCTGATGGGTACTAAGGGTTTTTTCCAACCTAAACAATTCTATGATTCTAGCCATACAAAAAACCAAGTATAGCCCAAGTATACAAGCAGCTAGAAACAGGGTAAAAAGAATAAGAATTAAAATAGTAAAAGAGAGTTGGATTTGTCATTAAGGTTTTGATGAAATAACTGTTTTTTTCAATACATGGTGGTGTGAACCGTGACTCAGTCAATAGTTCTGGAAGCGGGCAAGTAATGGGGGCGTCAGTACTTGAAACAAAAAAATCCAAGAGATATGCACTGTCAATAAAAGCCACCTTTCCCTGAAAGATGTTCACCAAATAATTGTCATCGTTTGTCAGAAGTCAGGACTCAAATGTACAGAATCCCACTGAAAGCTGCTGCCTGTCCAATGGAAATACTGAGGGCTGCCTACTCAAATAGAAGTCCTAGCACATCCCCTCCCTTACAGGGGGAGACTTGAGAAATAGTTGAACACAATTTTGGAAATTTGGAACATTTAAGGTCCATACTGCCCAGTCTTTCTCGGGACACAGATTTTGCATGGTCCGAGATACACAATAAGCACAAGCAGAAATCTGATAGCCGTAGGGCTGACAATAAGGAAGAAGGTGGGAAATAGGCTCCTGAGTGTATTGTTCTAGCTACTCCTGAGGAGTGGTCTGCATCCCAGAATAATCCAACTTCCTCTTCTTAACATGCTTCCAGACTAGGCTAAATCAACACACATGAATGAAATGAGTCTATCTGACTTGCATTGTATCACACACACCACCACGTCCCTTCATATCACTGCACTGTCAATACAACTTGTAACAAAAGAACAGGAGAAAGACAAACTGAAGCAGTGTGTCTGCAAAGGAGAGGCAGAAAAGAAAACCCAAACTCTCTGATTAGAAATTACTCCTACTGGGGAGTGGTGCAAGAACGAGGTAATCTCCAACTAGATCACTCTCCTAATACCTGCCAAAATGTGCTCAGGGAATTTCATTCAGACTACTGCCTGGGCAGCTGTAACAATGTCCTGGTTTCAGCTGGGACACAGTTAATTTTCTTCCTAGTGGCTAGTACAGAGTGAGCAGCTGTGTGGTACTTAGTTACCATCTGGGGTTAAATCAGGACACTAAACAGTGTGGATGCATCAGAAAGTGCTAAATACAAAGCCTACCTGCACTTCTGTTACTCATTACCACCTTGTATCGCCAGTGAGCTTCAGAAAGATACTTGGAAAACTGTAACACACGACTTCCAAAGGCATCTCTGGTTGCAGAAAGATTCAAGCACTCTACAAGCTCCAGCTCTTCACGAAGTGCATTACTAGAGTCCCATGGGACAGAACTCTGAATTTCTTCCAGGTGGTTGAGAAGCAATGTGAGGAAGGCATCCATGGCCACATCATCCACTAAAAATCCAGTTACACCACTGGTGAAGTGTTTCAGATCCAGGTAACTCAGCCTAGAGGTTTCACAGCTTTGGCCATCTAACATCAAGTCACAAAGATCTTGGGGGCCTGTGTGAACTGTCTGAGTAGCCAGCAGATGCCTCTCTGATTTCTTTTCAGCCTCTATTAGGCGCTGTGGACTTTCTGAGGTGGAAGAATGCCGACTAGCACTGCCTTCTACACTCATAGTAGTACTCTTTTTCTCAGTATCATCATCTTCTGCATAGTCTTCAGGTAAAAGAGTATCAGTATGGAGATCACTGTAGGAAACAAAAAGCAAGGAGAAGATGTTCTCCAAAACCTCCAGGCGCAGAGGAGCAGGAACACTCCTTAAGAACTGCTGACACTTCTCAAGGTACTGAGGAAATACTGAAGAGCAATCTGTAAAATTGAAAACAAAAATAAGGAAGATTTACAACATTTTTCAGCAGTTCCTTTCTCCAACCTCTGCCCTGTAAGAAAATCCTAGGAGAGAGAACTTTGCCAGTGGCTCAGAGGCAATCACTGCTCCACAAATCAAGTAAATACATGGCCTATATTTTACATTTTAAAATGTAGTGTGCTTCTTCCCTCTCAGAAATGCCAATTATCACCTCGTGCAATGATGTGCAAACCCAGATTACACCCATTTTAGCAAGTAAATCTGTTTTAGCTCTTGGAAATCATAACCTGTTACGAAATCATCCCTGCTACTACCATCCTATATCTAATATCATCTTCTTCTTGCACTGTATTTTTAATAGAGTTACCTACAGCATTTTGGAAGAAGGCAAGGAGCTTATTCATATCTATTATTATTAAAGGTAACAGTACCTCAAAGAAATGCCATTATACTTGTTTGCAAAGCACTTACAGCCCACTGAATAAAAACACCATATGTACACAGGATGCAGTTTTATCCCAATAATAATAATAATTCAGAGTCCAGCAAATGTTAAAGCACAAGCTACTGAACCTGAGAAAGAAGGCCAATCACCTGTTGGTTCTCCAAAAGTTTCATCCTCAGGGATATCACCAAGATGGCTGCGTACACAATCTTTGCACTTGGAATGCTTATGTGAATTCACACAGAGAGCGTAAACAGCATACTTCATGGCACAAAATGCTCGAAAGAGTGCCAGATTGCGTTGCTGACTCAGGGTGTTAGGGAATGTTGTCGCTGTGGAGGGAAAGGCGGTGAGGGGGTAGCAGGTAGACAAGAAACAAGTTAATTTTCTTCTGCAGTTCCCACACAGCAATATTGATATATCCAGTCTTTCTTCCCCTATGGCACCTCCATCCCAGCTTTGCTCTCTCTCACCATTACCTCACAACACTTGACACAAAACAAAACACAACAGATAGATAAGCACAGAAAAGTCAGGTCCGGATCCCTTTCTGAAAGGGAAATTTTCTGTGAATTTGGGTTACAGGAGCTGGATATAGCACAGAATGATCAAATTCTGCTCATGATGAGTCTCATTAGCGATACATATTAAGCTACACTGATATATTTACAATACAGGGACAGATCCTATCTCTCTCCAGCATCTTAGAATTTTTTGTCCTATCACATAGTAGATAAGTAGGGAAGATAGTGCAGACTGGCTCACTGATCACAGTGAGCACAGAGTATCACCACCTCTACAGACTTCTACTAATAAATAGTCACAGCTGATTCTATGCACAATGGCTGGCCATTGATAAAACAAAAAGCACCGTCCCACAGTTTCCTTCACCCACTTATGATAAAGACAACTTAGAGAAGTACTATACCCCCCTCCTTTCCCCTTTTGCTTTTTCTTTTTTGGAGAAAGAAGGTGTCACATGCCAGAGACACGACTCCCTTTTAGTACAACAGAACATCAGAGCTGCAAATTACATACATTTCCCATGTGGAAAGACTTGGATGCAGTGAGTCTGTGCCAGTACCCATGCCTAAACCAACCCTTTTCCCTGTACCAATAATGAAGAGATATCCTTCAACTACAAGCACTCTTTTTCCTATGCCAGAAATATTAATACCTTATTCTTGAATTCTATCCATCATGAAGAAATTTCTGCCCATCATTTCTTTTGTTAGTGTGGGTGATCAAAGCTAATGTTACACACTGACCTGAAGGATGCCTGAACACAACTGTCTACAATACCACTACTTCAGTTTCACTACTGCAACTGCCAAATATGTCAGAGAGAAGAGGAAGAAGAGGAAACAGGTGGGGTGAATGGAGAAAAAGGTCTGTTAACACTACCAAGTCAGACAAATCAAAATTTCATGACTCCTTCCCTTAAGATTCAAATTAGATTATTTTAAAGGAGATTCTATTAATCTGTGTTTACAAAATTATCTAAATTTTACAATAATCAATGGACTGAAAACAAAGGGAGGACTTGTCTTCTATTAACTAGTTCCATAAATTAAAGTGATCTGAAAATAGAAAAGAAACCACAGCTAGAGTTCTTTTGCTATAGTCAGGCAGCTCCCAGAAGATATGATGGGACTGCCTCTTCCTGTTTTTGAAAGAGTTTTGACAGAATATAAGCAGAAAATAACTAAAATGTAAGAACTAACTAAAAAAACCCCAACATCAGCAACAACAAAACAATTAATTTCAGAAAGCAGGACAGTGGTTTGTCCTGAGATCTATATAGAGTATCAATCATTATGTCTTTTAAGCCTATTCAAGACAACTGTCATGATAATTTTAACAACAAAACTTGTAAAATAGGACTAGAAGCCAACATCTTAACAATATGATTACTGGAGGGAGAAAAACCTGCTTGCCACTGGAATATCTGTGCAAGATCCATCACTGAGAGCTTTCCACACAGCTCAGGTTGAAATTACCCATGTACAAATTTCCATCCATAGAAGGAATAAGGCACAAAAAATTGCAGCTTCTTAGGTTCTAACGCATACAGGAAGACAGAGTTTCTGTATTAAGAGGCTCTATCAGAAAACAGCATTAAAGTAGCAGCTGTACCTGGACATCAGCTGCAATCAAAAGAGTGTACAAAGGAATCACTTCTAAGTGAACTAATGTGTTTAGTAAACTCAGGTATTCTAGGCATCAAATTGGAATACAGGAAGATATGTGAGGCAACAAGGATGCAAATACAGCCTGTAGGTAAGCCTTACTGATTTTAATATTAAAGTAGATTTGGTAAAACTTAATATTACTATTAATATTAGCTATAGTACAAGATATTGTCAATTTCATTTGGCTTTACCCTTTGATTTTAAAATAAGGGCACAGATAGCTAAGGGTATTGTAAAGTATAAGTTACAATGAGTAGCACATATGAGCATGTGCAAAATCTTATTACCACTGTGAAAAATCTCTTTCAGAGATCTGTCCTTGTGAGATTAAAGAGATCTCACAATTCCTCCTTGGAAGACAACTTATTCCACAAAAGGATTCCAAAATGATTTCCACATGTTTTCTAGTATTCTTCCACAAAACAGCTGATAAGTGATATCATCCTTATTTACAGAAGTACGACAAAAGAACAGATTCTTCCCAGTGTAAACAGTAAGCAGCACATACTTGACGGATCATGTGGTTTTTGTGTTCTCATGACTCTACACATTTACCCTGCATCTGTTGGTCTCTAGCAGGAACTTTCTGAAGAAGCTCAATAACATCGTCTTCATTCAGTGCCAGAAGATTAGTGAGATGATGAAGAGAGTATACTGCAGTGTGGCAATCTAGACTGTGCAAGTGTTGCAAAAGAATTTTTCTTGGGATAGTAATACTGCAAGAGAGAACAAACAAAAAACTGGCATAAACAGATTAAGGTCTCTCAGATATGTTTAAAAACATATCTCCCACTCTAATTCTGATTCAATCAAACTACTGCGATTAAAAAGAAAAACAAATAGCATTGCCCATGAAGCAATTTCAAGAGCTTGTCATATACAGTTATGAGGAGATGACCAGCCAAGGTTCACAGAAAAGAACACAGTTTCTATTTGCATACATAAATTAACTAATAGGCAGATTTGGCAAGACAGTTTGTAAAAAGTCCTACCTGTTTTGCTGTATGCACCATTCAAGAACTTCCACCTGGGCCCACAGCCCATCACAGAAGTCTTTCAGTACCAAATCATTGCACAGATCCTACATGGAAAGACAAATAAAAGAATCCCTTTACAACAAATCCCCTTTACAGCAGAACCAACCTGTATGGCATATAGGATGTTCATAAGTCTTCTTTATCCAGATGGTAACTTTCAAGTAAAGAAAATTGACAGTTTTATTACAAAGCCAGCAACGAAGACCTATTCTTAAGCAGCATCAGAAGCAGTCAGTCTCCATGTGACACACACACAGACCACAGAAACGTGGCTAAAAACCTTTTCAAGGTTAGCTTTCAAAATGCAAATTTTGACTAACCTCTAGAACTAATCATGTACTAAACCAGATAATATGCTCGGTAGCAGACAGTTATTTTCCTTTATCATGTGTGTTTCTACCACAGATACCTGCCCGTTAAATCAGATCTAAGATTTTCACTTTGCAGAGGCTATTGAATAGATCTTCAGTTTATTACCAATAGATGGTAACTCCCTTAAGGCAATCCCAGCCTAGATGTGCCCCAATGACCCAACAGCGCAAGGCTCCCTGTCTTCCCACCTCTGTTCTCCATGCCACTTGCCTGCAGGAGGACATCATTGGAGTTAGAATTCTCTCTCTTCGTCAAAGATGAAAACTCCCCCCAAACAAGGCAGATCTTGCAGTCATGGCTCTTGTCATTTATCATTTAATTTTGAGAATGGGTATGGGAAATTCAGCTACCCTGCTGCTGAACTCAGACTAGTTGTGACCAGAGTTAGTCACTCACTATCCAGGGATGATTCACTGGATGAAATGTCCCCCAGCTCTTTTCAAAACCAATCAACAACCATTGTTGTCTTTCTCATGTTAACAGCAAAGGCTGAAAAGCTTATGCATGATAAACTTTTAGAATCTCTTGGGCAATCCTAATCCCTTCAAATCTGAGGAGTAAGAACAAAGGCAAGTCTTCAATAATGTTACCTCCACTCAACTGTAACACCTTAGCTTTTTTAATTCAATCTGGACAAAGATTAATATTCTCACGGGAAACTCTCTCGTTTTAATTATTTTCATATTTGCAAGCAAATTGCATTATCTGGACTCAGACTTCAATACTGTTACTTGCTTTTTGCTGATTTACCCGAGTTTTGTGAAGAGTCCACAGCAATGCTTTTGCTGATTCCACACTTTGACAATGTGTCCATCCTAGCAATACCAAGAGGCGACTAAGGGGGTTGAATTCTCTTCTCAATAAGCTGTTCAGGCCTGAGTAGTCTTCTCTCTTCAGTAAAGTTAATGCAGTCACCTACAAAACAAAATGAACTAGCATTTATCTTTCCAAAATGCAGAGACCCACAATGCCTGGCAGGTTATGTAAGCCAGCAGCCATTTCAGTATTATTTCACTTCACTAAAATAGTGAAGTTCCACATCTGGAATGTTCCTAAACTTGTATTTTCCAAGCCATCTGTTTACACTTCAGTAAAACTGTCACAAGGGAAAAAACATCATTTCAAATGCCTACTACAGAGCCAACTCATACTCAGTACATTATCTTTACATTCTTTATATTGATGATGTCTCTGTCAAGAGCATTACGTAATAAACTTGAATGAGCATGTTACTTAGAAGTGGAAATATATTCAGCCTTAAAAACTTGCACTTTAACAGCAACCACCTACCTGTATTCTTTCTCTTCTACCTATGAAAATACATTCAAATAATTTATTTCATACCTGAGTATTTTTCACCAGGTTTTCAAGCTCTTTGAAACATAAATTTCACCATGCAAACTAGTCTCACTGGCCCAAGTCTACCAGAATAAGAAAAGCAATGAGTTCAAGGTCATTGGGTAAATCAAGTGGCATATCCAACAAAATTATAAGCAGAACACAGCACTTATCAAAGCCTGAAGATCTAATCTTCAGTCTGCATGTAGATAAGCTTTTCTAAAAATCTTACTGAATGTTTTGAGTTCATCACACAGCTAAAAACAGGGGACTTATCATCAGTTAACCTTCTTGTTCCTGTAAGTTATGACCCCTAGTAAACACTATTTGAATACAAAATGTTTCTGTGCACCATCAAGATAATGCACAATACAGGGACTGACTTTACCCACTGTTGATTTTCCCACTTAATGATTTTATGGCCATACCAGAATCTGTTCCAGAAAGTGCTTGCTGCTGCTCAAGCAGTAGAAATAGGCTGTCTTCCAAGAAGAAGTCTCTTCAGGATTTGAGAACAAACTCATCACGGCTCGCTCTGTATCCAGCTGCTCAGATAAACCTAAAAACCGTCACAACATTTCCTTCTAGTACAGAGGGAGGCCTTCGAAAGCAGCATAACTGCTGTTCAATTAAACAGAGAAACACTCAACATTTCCTCCAATGTTTACCAGCTGTTACATGTTAACAGTTAAGACTCTCAGATATTATACTGGGCCAAGCAGAGAAATTTCATAGAAACTAAACAAGTCAGGTAGGAAACCAGAAAACTGTATGAACAGTCATTAGCATAGCAAGAGCCTACTCCGCACACAGGTGGTTTGCATTAGTTCAGGTCATACTGCCTTTCTTTCTCTAGTTGTATGCTTCTTATTTGTTGCATGAATTGTCACTTGCGCTCAGAGGCACTATGCTGCTATGCAGGGCCTTAGCAAACACTTGCTCAGCACAGGAATTTCTCAGATCTATGCAAAGTGAGAAGTCATCTACACTCAGTGAGTGTGAAAGTATCCCTACCTCCATTTTTCTTCCCTCATGTGGAAGCACTAACTGTAGTTATTATCAGAAATGCCAGTCTGCCACACCACACCAGCCTGAACTTCCCTTCAACAATGCCTGAGTGAAGGGGAGAAAGAGGACACAAACCCCACTGATTTACATCTCATTGTAGGGGTAGGCAGTCTGGCTTTTCCCTCCTTACATGTTCACCTGCCACTTTCCCAACAAGAGCATGGGCACCACCTGCCATTCAGCTTCAACTTGAGATCCTCAAGTAAATATACCAGACATAGGGAGCTAGACAGAAGCTGTGACGTTATAGCTGATACAAAAACAACAGTTGGGCTCTGGCAAGTGAGCAGGTAATCAAACTGCATCTTCTTTCCAGATGGGCTATTAGGCCACTCTATATCTCCTTACACTTTTAGAAGTTTTGTTTTCCATTATTAAGGGGTTTGAACATTTGGGGATTACTGAGGTAACTGAACTGTTATTGGCTTGCAATAGAACATCTTCCAACACAGATGACCTCAAGCTGGAGGTGAACTTATATACTTTATATATATATAAAGAGTCAACTTTTTAGTTACAAGCAACATCTTCAGCAGGAGAAATGCTGAGCAGATTAAATTAAAATAAAGCACAAAAGAGGGTGGTAAAGGAAGTCCTCACAAAAGAAAGCAGCACAGACTGCAGAAATATATGGAGAGCCCTGGGGCTCCTATGCCAATTCCTTGCTTTAAGTCATTTTATCATCACCTTTTACAAGACTCCATTGTTAAGGCACCTTAAGCAAGAACACTGCCTGACTTCTTTACAACTTGCCTGTTTAATGTCTCAAACGCTTTGTTAAGCAGAAATTAAAGCAAAAAGACAAACAAACCTTTTTGCATTGACTTTGACACCAAAAATTTTTCTCTTATTCTTTCTATGAGAACACTGCTATACAGGCTTAACACGCCATGGCTCTGCTTCCTCAGCATACAGCTTAGTAGCTTCTCCTCCCTCAGTGGGCTTCCCTTGGCCCAGCATACATCCAAGAGCTCCATGAATAGGTGTTGTACTTCATCTGCCTGTTGCTCCACCTCAAAAGTCACTATACTAAGAGCAGCATAAATTGTATCTACTAGTTCTCTTTGATCTAGTTCTGCTGACATCTCAGAACTGCACTGAAGCTTCTGCAGAGATTTCAAGGAGTCGTGAAGAAATTCAACAAAAATGTTTTGTAGAGAGCAATACTGCTGGAACGAGGAGCTCTGTGTGCTTCCTATCTCCTGAAAGAACTCCAGCAGGGCTTTTGCCCTCTGGGGAGCCCGCAGCAAAAGCTTCCGGAGAGCTGAAACAACATCCAAACTGAATCTGTGAGAACAGACATCTCTTCTTTTCCCATCTGTGATATGCTTGCTCTGGGTGCACTCAAATGCTTCAAACAGTTCCTGGTAGGGAAATAATAAAAGAGTAAGCCTTTCAGACTCCATTAAAAATAGTAATTATTTTAAAAATAGGAGAAACTTGAAAGCGAGAAGGTAAATCAATTTGGAAAAATCATATAACCAGGGAAATCCACCTTATCTAATATCTTTCCTAGAACAATGGATATGTCTGAATACATAACAAAATATAAAGAATTCTATAATATACAACTACATTATATGGGCCATGTGCTCATAAGCAAGTCACCTTAGATCACAGATAACTTCTACGGGCTAAAGCACTATCATATTCTACCTCTTAGCAGTGTTATCGATGTGACTGTATCTTCACAATTTTCATGATTAGTGTCCAGTCTTTTCTTTTTTTTTTTTTTAATCCTTCTTTTACAGATTCATACCATCTATCAACTGCCTCATCTTCAACAATGCTAATTTTTCAAACTTGGTTAAAACAGATTCAGAAGCAATCTCACAGACTTCTTTGCTAAGCAACAATCAGTCTTCTTGCTAACAGAAGCAAATCTACAATTCCAAAACTAGGAAGGGGAAAACAAACAACAACAAAAAACCCTATTAGCTCTCAGAGCAAGGGGTGGGAACATGAGGGACAACCCAGTTGAACAGCAGTTAAAGAGCAGTTGTGGCACTTCTAGAACGACATAAGTGCTGTTCTTGGCTGGAACAGACAACTCCGGCAATATGCAGGGCAGATGTGATTGGTGCATGCAAAAATTACAATATTAGCAGTAGAAGACAAGTCCACAACATCCTTTTCTTTATTTGCTGGATCAAAACATAGCTCTACCTACTAACATGCCTCTGACAGTAATTGTGACAAAGATAAGAGGTTGCTGAATCTCCTATTTCTGTGCAACGGAAATCTTTCATGGACGGAATCTTTCATGACCTTAGAGGTTAGATGGTAATGTACGCAGACTTCAGCGGTCATGAACAGACTTCAAGCAGATTTACTTCAGTCGTCAAGTTCACCTTGGTTGCTTTCAGCCTGTAATTGTTAATTCTGTATCCTTAAGAGAAACACTGAACACCTTTCCCTTATTAGTATCTAAAAGCCGCCAATAGTGTCTGGATATAATAAGTTTTCATTTTCAACTTAAGAAAGGCAAATAAAAAAATTCTTTTAAGAGTCAGAACCTATAAGACTAGAAGCAACAACTGAGGACATTCCACATACCATGTCACATCTAATTCTGTTGTAATCGATGCCAAATTAGGACAGTTCTGCAGTTAGTAACTTTCTTGATTTTCTGCTCTATACTTGCTTTTGATATTAATCCATCTTTGTGTATTTCCATGTATTTCTCAAATAAATCAGTCTGCGTGTATTAATGAATTACAGAAAAACTGGTCCTTGACCTCAGAGTATACATCATACCAATTACCCCATGATGTCAGTAGAACACTACAGCACCCAAAAACTTCCAAGAATGGGGGAAAGGAGCGCATAGAAGGTGGAAATTAAGATCTCAGAAGGAAGAAGATAAAACAGACATACTTGTAAAATGTGCTTACTGACTATGGTTTATTTTGGCTCACAGTGGGTTTTAACTTTATGATTACTAAAGGTGTCTATAGATAAAAGTCTGTGGCAAGTAGCTGCAGTAAGGACTGAAGTATGTTAGAAAGATCACACAGAAAAGCTTGTTCCTTGCCTGCCTACAGCCTTCTCTCTAGCCAGAGAAAGCACTTGCAGGCACATTGGATTAACTTCAGAAAGGGATCTGAATTACAGTCTCTTTCAGCTGCCTAGAAGATTAATAACACATTACTACCCCAGGCACTTCAGTTAGCAGGAAGCATTAACTTTGATCCCCAAATCTGACAAAGTTGGACATTCTGCATAAATAACGACAAGAAGTAGGGCATACTAAGTAGCTCACCTTTAGGACTTCCTCAGAGACATCTTTCTGTAATTCTTCCAAAAACAACAGAAATTCAGTTTCTCTCTGAAGAACAACTGGAACAGTTTTCTGAAATAGTGTAAGAGAAAGGAAAGACATTAATCAATAAAACTTTTAGTTATTTACATTACATATAAACCCAATCTATTTTCACTAACATTTTGAACTATCTCTCCGCAGATACCCAATTCTCAGTTAGAAGCTATTCCACAATTAGGTTATGCTCCTGCACCAATGGATTCCATTTATCTATACATTTGCAAACAGAGATGAGTGTCACTTTGTCAGGAATTGCAATGCCATCAATTTGAGGATCTTTCCTCAGAAGGAAAAGAAAAAAATGCAAGTCTAAGTAGTAACAAGGAAAAATAAATGAAAAAAAAAAAACAAAAACCAAAACAACGGTATGACCACACATCCCATGTACGAATTAAAAAAAAAAAAAGGAAGATAGACAAGCTTCTACTTTACTCATGAAACCTACTGCACCTGTCTGCAAACAGCAATACAAACAGCATATCCCTCACCACCTAAAGCTTATAAAGATCTGTCTGATGCCTGAGCTATTTAGTCTTTAGTGTAAGAAAGGTGTTGTGCAAACGCAAAAGCAAATACACTCATGCTTTCCACTTACAGAAATGCTCAATACTAAAAAGCCAGCTTCTGTTACCTAAGCAAAAAAAGAAAAATTCCATTTTTTCTCTCCAGTGTGGAGAAGATTAACCACTGTTTCTTAATAAGTTTGTTAAAAGAAAAGCAGTGTGCCTCTCCAGCTACCTTGATTTTGTGAAACGTGGGAAAGCCTATAGCTTAAATAAGCAACTAGGAAGGCATTTTGCCCATGGAAGTCAGCTATAATTTGCACTTGGAAGTCAGCTAGATATTTCTGTACCTGATTCCTGGCAAGCCATTTTTCCAGCACAAGAAGCCAAAGCCATGCAGTTCTCCAGGGGCTAGAATTCTGTTCCCATCTACAAAAGCAGTAAGGACATACACTGGATTATACAAGGTCATTCCCGTTTCTAACATCCAGGAAAACAGTCAGAGGTCATTTTGACTTTTATATTTATGCAGAGGAACCAGAATAGTGGTACTACTTACACATTAACTAAATGGTATCTGCTGTGGAACTAACTGCTTTTAGATCTGAAAGATACCAAACACTACTGCCATAGTTCTTTGCTTCAAAACTATGGCATTTATTTCTGGTCTAAAGTTCAGTCTGTGTAGCCCTCTTTGAGCAGATTTCTTTTAAATCCAACCACTTGCCAAATACTGATACTTCCTGTACTGTCTAGTTCTACCAGAAAAAAAGAAACTCAATTTCAGGTCAAAGCAGCACAAGTGCAGACTAAAAGTGAAGTAATGCACTAATTAAACAAAGAATACTTCTAATTTCCATCAATTTTTCATGTGCTCCAGTACTTATACATATATATTCCAAAACCTATACATACGTATTAATTAGGGAACATACTCATTACTGTCAGAGGGACTATGAAAAGGAAAAAGCGCAAGATAGTTTATGGGCCTTTAAAAATCTCAGCACTGCTAACGAAAGCCCTTAGATGGGATACGACAACTATCAAAGATAAAAAGACCCAAAATGCTTATGTTTCACATGGCCATTAGCAAATTTATCTAACCATGTTCACACCTCCCTCCAGACTAATTTAACTGCTGTCAGCCTTAACTGTTACTTAGAACTTTACCAAAATGTTACACAAATGTTAATGAACACCTGCTTGGAGAATGGGAATACCAAAGCTCCCTGAAGTGCCAGGAAGTCACTCTTCACATGCACCTACCTGAAAAGCAGAGATCAAAACTAACCAGGATTGAGTAAAAGCAATGCCATTTCAAAATAGAGCATGAGAGAAATAATAATAAAAAAATATTAATAGCATAATTTGATTTTTTTTAGAGTTTAAGTTTTTATAAATTGGAAGGTCTTTCAAGAGCTGGAAACAAGAGAACAATTTAAATAACGTAGGGCTGATCTTACAGGTTTCATTTCTAAATTAATCGAAGTTGTCAAATTAATGCAATTTCAGGAGATGCTCCTTCTCCTTCTTACCCTTCAGTAAAATCAAACAAAATCGGTTCTGAAATGCTTACAAATAGTTTTAAGCTTGTAACAATCACCATGTCAACTGTATATATAAACACAGCTCATTATCCCAGTGGGCTGGGCAGTCTGTTAAGTGCTTGGGCAATGCTAAGATGTCAATGTTCAGATTACAGCACACCTAGACACATCCAAGACACCTCAGCACTTAAGCAAGTGCTGCTTCCCAGATTCTACCTGTCTCCCACAGTCACCACTAAACTGCTTGCTCCTCCTCATTTCACGCTTGAGCCTACCGAACCAAACCAGTACCTTACTTACCTTACTCCCATGGGACAAGTTACCAGAGCCTGAAGAATTGCTTCCACTTTCTCGGGGCCATCCCCGTGCCACTTGCTCAGCTGGGGCACACAGGCCTGCGCAAGCTCCCAGTCTCCACGCCGTACACACTCGCAGAAGAACCCAAACAGCTGCTCCTGAGACACTGCTTCTTCATTTCCAAAAGAGTGCATCTTCCAAGGACGGGCTGGTGACCTGGGGCAGGGTGATATAAGCGAGGGTGGATCGGTAGGTAAGGGCGCGCTGGGGCACAAGCCCGGTTTCTTCTTCGCACTGACAGCGCACCCGGGGCAGGGACAGGCAGAGAGCCAAGGCCATGCCTCAGGGGGATTCCTTCCACAGGGGAAGGGTGAGGCGCAAACAAGCACAGCGGGCTGACAACGCGGCTGCCGCTCGGCCGTGACCGCCCCGGCCGGGGGGGGAGGGGGCTGCAGCGTTATTCTTGGGGTGTTCATCCTGTAATTACTATTTTTGGCGGGGGGGCGACGTTTTTCTTCCTCTTCCTCCTCCTCGGTGGCAAACACACGGTTGAGCACAAACTGCCCCCAGCCCACCCTTCCCGCACGGCTTCCCGCAGCAGCCCGTTAATTGCACTTGGCGATGGTAGCACTGATGTGATCAGAAATACAGGGCAGAATCCAAAGACAAAATCTCAAATCCAACCCTTTCCAACACGCTTT
>JANHGB010050732.1:39133-56665 GCA_026283785.1 Coracopsis vasa | reverse complement strand
CAAAGGTCTTCCTGGAATGAAGAGGCCCCAGCCAGCCACTGGGACAGGCTAAAGCTCTTCCCTTGCCTCTCTAGCCTGTCACTTGGAAACAGGGAAACAGCTCTCACTGGCATTAGGTCCAGTGCTGCACCTCCTCAAGACCCCTGCACACTCCCCCCAGCCCATGCCAGTGGCAGCACGCTTCCTCAGAGCCCTTCATCAGCTCAGCTCTTGCTGCCTTGCAAAAGCCATCCAACAGGACCTAGTCAGAGCTGCTACAGCCTAAGGCCAGCTACTGGTGGAGGGCAGAGAGGCTTTCTATCCCATTAAAGTACCCCCCCAGCCACCTTTTCAAATTAAGGGATAAAAAAGAAAATCCATCCTACTAACATAAGAGTGATTAGATGCCATAGGTGGTGGGTGCTTTTTCGTTTCGTGTGGGCTTTTTTTAATTCCCCTAAACCAAAATTGATTAGTACATTGTGGTTCAGGGCTTGGTTTTGGTTTTGGTTTTGTTTTTCTGCAATGGGCAATGAGAATTAGTACCATAGCTTTTTGCTCAGGATAGCATTTTGTATTTGTCCCCCGGACAGACAAATCCCATCAGCACCCAGCCTGCAAACCAGCCAGGGCTGGTTAAAGCTTTCCATGATCTCACTGGGATTATTTTCCTTCCCCTTGGACAAAGCTGAGAGGTTCGGTCCATGCTGTGTAGAAACCTCCCTAGGCCAGTCACTGGGAGCAGATGGCCCATTGCAGGATCAAAGCCCTCAGACAGTGATGAGCAGCTGCCAGAGAAACAAGTCCAAACAGCTACTTTTCATGGTTTGCTCTGTTCAAGCAGTTTTTGGAATGGCTTCCCCCCACCTTTTCTACCCCCAGATGCTTGCAATACCTTCCTGAGTGGTCACACCTATTCACTCACAGAAGATGACTTTCTTGCTGGGCAAAGATAGTGCTTTTTAATGCGACACCTCAGACAAAACTTAGCTGCTTGCTCCAGAATACCTGAAATGGCACTTACCTAAATGACGAGAGGGGAAGGGTATAGCATGGCAGGGAAGGATGTGAAGAAAAGGAAACTGGGATAGAGTTGCTAGGAAATACACTGAAGGGTTTGAGCATGTGTGTGAAAGGATAAAATAAGTCCTTCCCCAGATCTCATTGCTTTTTTTGCCCCTGAGCAGGCATCTAATAACCACTTGTGTCCCTTAAGTCCCAGTAAAACCTTCTACAGCCTTCTTTCATTTTCCAAAACGTGGGTGTGATACTTCCCTCCTCTTCCAAAGCTTGGATATTAAAGTCCACCCCTTCTTTCCTGCCCTATGGAAGGGTTATTGCAGTGCCAGCTGGGAGCTGCACTGCCCCTCGCCCAGCACACAAATGGAAGAGTGTCCCCTTGTCCCACTGCCCCATCCCTGCAGCCTGTTTGCTCCCTCTCCTCTCCTCACTTCAAGGGCCTCACTCAGACCATACACACGACTTTCCACACTGGCACATTCCAGCAATAGTAATGGAGCTGTTCCCCACTTGTGTTGGCCTGGGAGGATGCTGGAACCCCCTTCCAGTCCCACTGTACCTCGCTAGGGAACCAACAGCGCGGCATCGAGGTGTATTGTGCATGAACTGTTTTTATCGTGTTTGTCTTGATCAGCAAAGCAAGAGGAATTCCACCTCCTCAGACAGGACACGACTGCGCTGATGTAAGTGAGGCCCTTCACGTGTGCAACATACTGCAGAAATAAAGGAGAAAGCTCCATGTCTGACCAAAACCAATGGGGATGAGGTCTGTCTTTGGTGTTTGTATGCTTGTAAGAGCCTCAGTGAAGTTAAGCCCCTTCAAGGTATTCTGTAGGCGAGTAAAGGGTTTGGAGAACCTGTTTTCCTAGAGGCTTTCTTTTCACAGCCTTATGGATGAGTCAAGGTCATGTCAAACCATCCCACATCCTTGACGGTCAGACTGATGGATGCAATTGTAGTAGAATACTTTGAGACTATCCTGCAGATATTCCCAGCTAGGTCAGTTCCCAAACAAGTCCTTCTCTCCAAGGGCATTTCCAGAAACCCCTCAACCCTGGGGTTGTTCATGATTTCAATGCCTCTCCCCTGCCAGAGTTAAACCTCACCAGTTCACACTGAGAAAAGCTCTTGCTTACGCATGTGTTGGCCAAAATCAGCTTGGAAAAGACCAGGCTGAGAGCAGATGGGCTGAGGCACTGTTTTGCCCCGGCCTGGACCTGAGCCTCCCTTGGAGGTTGGTTATGGGCACCACTGGGGCCCTATATCCCCTTGAACCCTTGTGGAGAACCAGACCTCTGACTCTGCACACCTCACATTGCTTGCCTGTATCATGGCTTTTCTTGTCTCTAAAGAAAAGAATGAATCTCTTGTGGGATGCTCAAGATGTGGGTTCAGGGCCAGACATGCATAGATGTAGCCCTGACGGCCACTTATAAGAGCAATTGCACATGTGAATCTGTGGGGATAAGAACAGAGGCAGGCAAGGTTTATTCATATACCCTAGATACACATTCCAGAGGATACCTGGCATATTTCTTCTCCCAGGTACCACATACCAGCTATTTTTCCCCAGACATTGCTGACAGTCATTCACAAAGAGCAAGGATACTATCAATTCAGTTGAGAAGCCAGTAAATCCTCCTTGTTTACCCCACATGGGAGTTACCAGGGAACAGAGCTCAGCTCTTTCCCATCAATTCCACTCACTGCCTCCATTACTGTTATTACTGTGGTTAAAAAGCAATCAAAGAGAAATCTTCTTCCTGTCCTGAAATTGCTGCAAACGTCTCAGTTCCACCATTTAAGCATGAGAAGAGCAAGTTCCAAGCATGCTCTGCACTCCTGGACTCTGCAACACTAGAACCAATAATGGAGCTCATCTCCTGAGCACTCAGAGGCAGCACGCAGGACCGGCTGTGCCGGTGGCATGGGGATGGAGTAATGAACCTCGCTGCTGCAGGGCTGGATGCCTGCTTAGGGAGTCTAGTCAGAGCAGCCCCAGACACACATAATGAACTTCACAGCCTGGAAGTGTGGCCTGAGCTCAGTGCTGCTGCGCGCTGAGCTCTGGGGTCAAACGTGAGCTCTCCATCCCAATGAGATCTCTGGGAAAAGGGGTGGGAGTGATGGATCTCTCTGGTCCAGGCAGAAGGATGAAGGACACTTGGACACCCAAAGCTGGGCTTGGTGACAAAATGTACAGTCAGTGTGACTCAGAGAGAGAAGTGAGTAGCTGTGACACCTCTTTAGGGGGTGTGGATGCTGATGGAACCAGAAGAGAGACCTCTTTAACCCCCAGCAATTTGTAGGGGCCAAGGTGGCAGGTTTCAGTGAGCCGCAGTGCTTCAGAGCCTGACTGCTGCTGTGCTGCTGAGATGCAAGGGCATGGTCCTGTGTAATGGGCTACCTGCCTGTAATCACAGCCTTCTGGTAATCAGAGGAGTGACACTGATTGTCACGCAGATAAGAGCAAGTTCATGCTGAATTTTACTAGCCTATCTGTAACTGCGGGCTTCTGAACTAGAACGATGTGTGATCTGTGCTAGTCCAAGGGAAACATAGATAACACAGGGACAGACCCCCTTCTCGGATGTAAATTGGCTTCAACAGTCAGTGAAGAAGCAAAGCAAGTAGCTCCAAAAGCTGATCTTCACTAATCGCTCATTCAGCTCACTCAATCACTTCTGTCAGCACAGCAAGACAGGCAACTGCTTTATCTTCGTACATATTAACCATGAAGTTTTAAATGAACAATTCTTCAGGGGCATAAACAATAATAATAAAATCTAATTGCTTGTGAACCTTTCAGTTTTGGCAGTATTTTAATGAGATAAATTTGCCACTCTCTTGCACAAAGATAACGCAGAAATAAAGGTTTTGAATTTCCTAATTAGCAAGCGTAAAATACAGGGACAAGTTCATAATAAAACTATTGGGATGTTCAATCAAAGACTACGATAGCTTTTGAATTCACATTGCTAAGGGTCTCATCTTTAGACTTGGAGCTTTTCAGGCTACAAACCTTGAAATGATGCAGCTTCACAAAGCATTTCCTCCAGACCATGGGGCACTGGACCACTTCACCATAGATCACAGGTTGACAGACAGAAAACACTCTGTTGCTCAGTACAAGTGAGGCCCATGTCTCAGCACAGCCATCCAGACAGTATTCCATAAAACAACGATAAATACAAACCTGGTTCAATATGCTCCTTTTTATCCCAGCTAAAAATCCTCTACTTGGAATTTAAAACAACTCTAAAATAACTCAATAGAAAGAAGTTTTAAAATCATTATAAATAGAAGGAATTGTAAAGAAACCCCTTTCAGGTTAATATTTTCCTTAAGCTGGGAAATAAAAACCATTTAAGCCAGATAAAACATGCATGGATAGCTGTGGTAATTAATTTGCACATTTTACTGCACTTAAACTAGTAATCTTACATACTTCCATTAATCATATATTTAGTCCTGGCTGGCATAGTTGCTATGCACCGTCAGACAAGGCTTCCTGCATGTTGCAGTAATGAAGGATAAACGTTTCGCCCTTTCTATCACTTGTTATTACAAGATCTTCAGTGGTTTGGAAATACGAGGTTTCAACACTTTCTCCTTTGGAAAGTAAGCAAATATGGCCTCACCAGGAGACACAGGCACAGACCAAAGGGAGCAGCTTCTCCTGCACTGCTGATGCTGAACTCTGTGTTTCAAGGGGGACTTAAGGCAGATTTCATCAAGCTCTGCCTCACCTGGTGGTTGACTCTGGTAAGACCTAATACAGATGCTTTACAACAGTGTTAGCCAGACTCCTTGGATTGCAGGGTTGGACAATCTTCCTATAGCTGGCACCCTGAACCTGGTTAGCCTGATTTTGATGATCTGTAGGAAAAACTTGACAAGTCCTAGGTGGCCCCAGGCCCTGCTGAAGTTAGAGCTAAATAAGCCAACAGATCCTGAGTCTCTGGAAGAGAGTCTGCTTCGCTGCTGTCAGGAACTGCTCATAGCCCCTGCACCAGCAGCATCAGTTTGCACTGGTTTTATTAAACAGCTCAGCTCATTTCCTTGTGAACTGCTTTTGAGTCCCTGCAACTCAGGCTCCTTAGGACAGCATCCACAGAAGGTCTTTTTGTGGGATCTGCAAGGGCATTAGCACTTAGGAGTCCAGCCTTGCTTTTCCCTGCTCCAGCAGTTTGACAGACCCCATTACCTTTTCACATGCCATTTGGCTGCTGTCAGAAGGAAGAAAGCTTCTTAACAGGGAAACCTTTAAAGGCCACAGCCTGCATATGTGTGCTCTTTATGTGGAGCCTCCTTCAAAGGAAAGATTTACTTCACATTTTCTCTTTCCGCTCAGGACCTCCAGGGGACGATAGCTCCATAGCCATGCTCTCCTGCCTGCTTAAGGATTCTGTGAGTACTTTCCCATTGCAAATCCTGGAGGATTTAATATCCACTCTGTAATCTACTGGCACCAACAGGCATTATCTAACTAAACCTTAAATTGAAAATGCTAGTCTTTCTATTTTCCCCAAGCAGTTGTGAAAAAGTCGGGTTCTCATAGTCCGATGTAATTTACTCTCACTCTAATTAAAATACACTACTCAGCTCTTCCTGGCGAGATACTCAGCTGGCTGATGCTGGGAATGTCAAAGGCACATCAGGAGCTGGTAGGTAGGACAGCAATGCCCTGGGTCTCCCAGCCTGACTCTGCTTTATCAGACCTGCCTCTATTCTGCTTCCCCACACAACAGCAGGAGCAGCATATGATGAATTCTCCACTCTGTTTTGCTGAGGTTCTGATCAGTCAAGTTTTGGCCCTACTTAGCCCAAGGATTTTCACTGAAGGCATCCAACTCCTTGTCCTAATCTATTGCCAAAACTTGGCAGCAGTGTTCAGTAAGGAAACTCTTTGGGAAGTGGTGGGAGCTGATCAGTGTCCACAAAAACACCCTCCACCCAGCTCACTTCCAGGGCATCCGATGGCAACAGAAGATGCTACCTGGCTGTGCCAGCAAATACACATGACTGGGCTTGCAGTGGTGACCTGGTGGGGAAGATGAGGCAAGAGAGACCCGAGATACACATTAAATGCAGACAGGCAAAGGGCAATGATAGAGACATGTGACCTTGACCTTTCTGTACTGCCTTGTGCTTCCAAGATAAAGAAAGATATTATTTGTAGTTCTTTCTCACTCTCATTCATCATAGTCCATTTTGGCTAAATCACCAAAGAATAAACACCAAGTAGCAATAGTCATTTACAATTCCCAATTTTATTAGGAAAAAAAGAAAGGCTCAGTCCCAATCAAGCTTGTTGTATGTATTGGGTTTCCACATGGATAGGGTATAGATTCTGCTCTGTAGTAATCAATCCCCATGGACACACAGCAAATGAAATATGGAAACTTTTAGGGGGAAAGCAGTCAGGAGATGCAAGAACAAAGACAGCGTTAAGCTGAATTGCAGAGCAAGTCCATCTGGTTCAGAAACCCGTCTGACAGTACCAGATGCTTCGATGAAGATTCCAGTAGACAGATGTGGGATAAACTGTGTTTAGGGAGAGCTATTTCCTCATGACCGCATCAGTTAGTACTTAGCTTACGTCCTTAATTAATACCACTTTTAGTATTTTTAAATCCTATTAACTACATATCTGTTGTGGCTCCCTATTACTATAATAGCTGAGCATCAGAATCAGGATCTCTGATGCATTTATTATCCCAACACAAGTGTGAATCCCCATTTTATGACCACTGGGAACAGGAGGATAGAGAAGGTGAGATTTGCTTAAGGTCATAAAAGGAGTTTGTAGCAAGGCAGGAACTTGAGGTCTAATCTCCAGCCAGGAGAGGATTACTTTCCTCAAACATACCTAATCCCATTTTGAATCCACTTGTCCCTTAGCACAGGAGTATGTGGTAGCAAAGAGCTCTACAGTCTCGTCTCATCCAAATACTTCTCTGAGAGCAACATCGTAGCACATTTGAAAACCACTCGTCAGATTAAGGGTGTTAGTACTGCAAGGAACACAGGATTACAGCACAGCCCCAACTTCTATCTGAAGAGACTACAGGCATCACTGGGAAGCTTGGTCTTGCCAAAGAAGAAAGAGGATGTGGTGAATACAGGGATTTCCTCCACCCTTTTTGCTCCAGTGTAGCGGATTTACTGGGACAAGAACCACATAGGCTGAAATCGTGTGCAATGCTTAGGAGACGGTGGAAAGATGGAATAATGCACACGATCAAAGAAGCAGAGGAACCTAAACAGAGTAACATATTTTCTGGGAAAAACTAATAAGAGAAAAGAAAACTTTCCCACCTGACACATTTATTATTTGATACACTTTAAGGAAAAATAATTTCAGGGAGAGGCAATAACTGAATATTCCCAAATCCATTCACTTCTGCTAACAGAACAGCTGCACAGGAAGTAGAGGGAAATAATCAAGATCAAAAATCCCATCCCAGCATACTCTCATGTTCAGTAGGCATAAGGGACTTTTGCCCTTCATAACTAACATAACAACTTTGTGTTTGCATTACTCAGAGAGATGATTAATTCCTATCTGAACCTTTCTCGATGCTCCACTTCCATCACATCTAATGCAGCGTTTCACTGGGATATGTAGAATTGAAAAGAGGTCTAGGCCAAAGGACTGACTTAGACTAATGAAATACATGAACAAGGTCACAAATCTCTGAGCACAAGTTAGAATGCAGAGCTCATCTCTCAGACCTAGAACAGCAGTTCTGGGCACCCATCTCTGTTACCACAGCTTGCATTAAGACATGCCAAGATGCTCTATACTGAACTAGCCAGGCAGGAGTTCAAACCTGTGTGCTATACAATGGTGCTTTATTATTATGGCTGTTAGGAACATAAGGCATCACTTTTTGTCATAAGCTGATAGAGTTATCACCAGTCAACCCAGTTATGCTAATTGTTAGGAGTTTTTCTAAGGGTAATATCTTCTCATTCCATAGATAAGACAGGCTAAGTGTGTGCAGAGTCACAGTGGCTTGGCTAATGAGCAGTAATTTGTTAAAGGAGCAATTAACTTCAGAAGGCAGTCCATGCTTTCCCTGGCAAAAGGAGGGACAGAGTCCACACTCTTCAGTTCCTAAGATGCTCTTGTTACTTGTGGTGAGGAAGAATTTGTCGTTTCCTGTTCAGTTCTAGTCACTAAAACACAATGTGGAGAAGTCACAACACCAGCCATGGGATAGCACATAAACTGGCTGGTATCTAACGAAACTCAATGGCCACACATCAGTGCCCTCTGGGTGACCACTGGCCCATTTCCCTATTTCAGACAGCCTCAAGGCAGACAGCAGCCTGCCCTCAGCAGCTCTTCCTTTTGACACCCAGATAGGTTTAAAAGAGCTCAGCCACAGCAAGGAGCAAGGCTGCAAAGTTCCTCTCCAAGACAACTGCATATCAAGTAGAAATCACACAAGCACTCTTGATAAACAGCAGGCAGCCCTGCTCCTGCCAGCTAACAGGATTAATCTAAATGCACACAGACACAGCTGGGCAAAATCAAAACATAGAGCAGAGACTAAATTACACCACTTAATGGCAAAATGTCTTCAAGGCTCCCACTCCACCTACTGCCTTTCCCCTTCTACTGCAGCCATGGCAAGGAGGAGAAGCTGCATCCCTGCCCCTCCAGCCCTTGGGCAGTATTAGCTCAAGTGGTGAAACTCAGCCACCCAGTTCTTATCAGAGCAACAGGTAGGAGAAAGCCAAGTCTTCATGGACCAGGAGTCACAGCTGCTGAAGGGTCAAGAGATTAGCCTTTGAAGCATTAGTAATGGCAAGGTCTCTTACAAAGGGAGAGGGCATGGCTCTGTGGTTAGCACCACAAGATACTGAGGCTCTTGTGGCTCTGCTGCCAACCAGTTAATGCCAGTTACCGAGTGCAGCACTGAGCCTGTGGTTCACCCAAACAACAGGAAGCAGGCTTTAACACCAAGAGAAAAACCTCCACAAGTTGCAGCAACAGAGTAGAGGTGAAATAAAAAGAAGTGTGTGTTCAAATGGCTAGAGTCATTTTTACATGGTTGAAATGAAAAGCCACGGAGGCAGTGTGACACAAGAGGGTCTGTGGATTTCCTCATCCCCCTGACACAAACTAGGGGATCCTGAGATTGAAAAAGATGGAGAAGGCCTGTTGTAGTTTCCCCATGTTGAGGTCCCTGCCTCTACAGTGGAAGGGAGATAGGCAATGATACAGCTGAAATCACAACTGTGACTTGAAAATGAAATTCAGGCACAGGGATTGGCTTCCTGACTCCATACCTCAATTTCATCCTGTGCACATCTCATTTATCTTGGCTCTCCCAAACCTCCATATAGAGTTAAAGAAAAATGTAGCTGTTATGGCTAGTGCCCCAGCATCAGTTGCCCAGAGTTTATGGCGCTGTGGGGCAGGAGATGCAGAAAGTATTACAGCAGGCACCAGCTGGATGTAAGCTGACAACCTTGTGAATGCTGGGAATGGTTTGGGTTAGCTCTGCCCCATAGCCAGATCTCATTTAGAGCCAGTAAGGAAGGCTTGGTGTGGGCTGGCTGCATCCATATTGTGCTCAGCAGAAACAAGACAAGCAGTCATCTAAGAAGTAATTGCCTGACTCACCTCACGTGAATTGTTCTAGCAAGCAGAAGCTGAATCTCCTCTCCCTGAGAGCAGAGAGACCTCAAGATGGCCAAGAAAAGGTCATATCAAGCTGTGGCAAGCTGCTCTCCTACTGGCTACTAATCCAGGACAGGTTATGAACTCTGCTTCAACTCCAAACATGAGTCAGCTACTTCCAAGTGTTTCCTAGTGATACCTGTGCACTGAAAGAGACCATGATAATGTCTGGTATACAATGGGGCAAATCAAATTTCCAGCTCAAAGGATGTTATTTTCTTCTATCTTTTTCTTTTCTTTTCAGAGCATTTATTATTTTGCTTTTTCAGCTGCTCAGCATTTTCCAGTCTGGAAGCACGTTCCTGGAAAAGACAGAGCTGAAGCTCAAGCAATGTAGAAACTCACTTCCGTGCAAGTGGCTGTTTCCTCTTTAAGGATAATTGTAAGTCTGTACTTCATAGCAGAAGGGAAAGATGCTTTCTATTTAAAGCAGAAGGATTAAGAGTTCAGGAAAGGAGGATGAAGAAAGCGGGAGGAAAGGTTCTTGGAGATGTAGGGAGCTGAGAGTGGAGATAGGCCGGCATTTGGCAGACAAGAAATTACACAGGGCAATTTGTGCTAAGAACTATTCTGACCCATTTTAAATCGGTTCTTTAGAGTCTCCCCTGAGGTACCACTGTAATTTCCTTCAGCTTTTACTCAAAGGCCAGACTCTCCTTTAGGCAACTTCTTTTTCATGGGTTGTTTGGGTTGATCTTAAATGGCAATTGCATTACCAGTAAGACCAGTTTCCTTTATTTCTGCCAATCAGCACGTTACAAACTCTGTTACCTGCCATAGAACACAAGGTTCCTGCCTGGGGCTTTTGTTTCAGCAGCTTTTAAACCCCCAAGTCCCATGTAAACTCGATGCAATGGCCAGATCCCCAGCTGGGCTGTCTACCACACCTCATAGCAGCCTTGTACAGCAGTTCAAAGAAAAGCCTGTTTGGCCTCAGCTCAGAGCTGCAGAGCAGGATGCTCTTTGTCCTGGGTCAATCTGAGCACTTCACTAATGGGCCACTGTTCAAAACATACCTTTGCGTGTTTAGCCTGTAAGTCTTTCCAGGTGCCATGTCTCCACCAGAAAACACTGCATTTCTATGGCATTCTGAGGATCTTGCCTGTTACTCCTTCCTCCATTATTTTAAGCAGCACTTGTTCAACTGCTCTTGTCAGGCATTTTTAGTTCCAACTAAAAAAAACCTGTCTCACTGCTTGGGTTCTGCAGCTGGGGGGTTGGAAGCACCCTTGTTCCATGCATTTGCATTGTGTATCTTTCAGTCACACCACATCTATGTCCTTGTGCACCGAGTTCAGAGAGATCAGACTGCTGATCATCTTTAAGACCTTCTTATTTCCCCTTTCCCTCATATTCCTCTTAACTGAGTGATGCTTACCTGCCCTTCCCCTTTGCAGCATGTTTGAAAAACAAACCCAGACAAACAATGGCTTGCTTTGCATGCATTTTCTCTTCTTTCCTAAGAAACCACAGAGACAAACCCCACAGTCCCAGAGCAAACCAAGAAACCCTGCAGTACAAACAGCTAAAAATATTTCTCACAATAGTTATCTTGTTATTCACATATTTGTTCCCAGCCTCCCCATCTAATTAGACTCTGAATCCCATATTCACTTACGCTGGCAGATAGCTCCATTGTTTTCATGTTTTGGGTCTGTGACTATCTGCAGAGCTACAGTATAATCCCATTTACGCTTTTGGTAAGCAAAACTAAAGAGAAATGAATGCCCAAGTGAGGAGGAGCCTATTTGCAGAGACTGCAGATGGCCAAGGCAATTCTAATGCAATTGATGCTATGGACTCAAATATGATGCAGGGCTCAAATATGGGGCAAAGACAGAAAACCTTATTCAGTTCATAGATCTGTTGGATCACATGAGCCAGGAACTAGGCAACTACAGTGCAATCCAAAGAGAAGTTACTGGATACTAAAATAAAGAATATCATCAGCAGAATCTGTAGATTCAAGTGGAAACATCAGTAGGAAATGACAAGTACAGCAGAGGCAGGAGGAGTATCCAGCAGGTTGTACAGGGACTTGGATTATCCATGTTTTAAGAGCTTCAGTGAGCTGCTGTCTCCTCATGTGGACAAAGGTGAAGGGAAGAGAATCAGATCACACATGAACTGTCTTCTATGCTTGTGCAACACGAAGCAAACCTTGAAGCAAACCTGGAGCAAATGTGGCTGTTGCTTCATGGCTCAGACAAATTATGGGCTTGCAGAGAAGCCAAGACATGTTTGGAAGGAGCAGTCTTTGGGATGCAGCCACAGAATCACCAGTTCAGTAATCGATGCAAAGCATTTGGCATGACAGCTTCTCAGCTGGATTTGTGAGCTGGGTGTTGGCCAATCATTATAGCTCCAAGCATGTTAGTAGGGATGTGGTCATAAATCAGTAAGCTCCCAGCCCAACAGCAGGTTGAATAGCAAGGACCACACGAACTAACATGAATGCTCAGCAAAGACCGTTGGGGCATTACCCCCAAAGCATGATATAAGCATAACAAATAAGAGAGAGAAAAATGCCCGAACAAGCCTTTAGAATAAACCTGAGTTGTCTTCTCCACAACTTTGAGCACCTACATCTACCTTCCTGGCAGCTGAATATCTGTGCCAGTATCAGGGTCAGGCTTATTGCTGCTGCATCTTCACAGATTCAAAAGTAAAACCATATTCTATCAAATCAGATGCCTTGATTTTGATTAAGGGCAAAGGGGAAGGGGAGAGGAAGAAGCTGTGAGAAGACAGCACAAAAATTAAATGACCTGAAAAGAGATGAATTGAGAAAAGTTTCTTCTAACTCATTGCCTGTTTCCCCGTCACGTGGAAGGACGATAACATCTACTACATCTGAAGGATAGAAGCAAGCGTGCTTCAACAGCATGTGCAAAATCCATTTGCCATTCTGGCATGAAAGGGGCTATTGAGGTGTGTGGTATTAACTGAGCTTTTATCTGATACCCTGCGAACTTTGAAAGTCTCTTTTTACCCACATAAGGGTCAACAGCCATGAGTGGTGTGGCTGAGATTGAGCTGTGCTGCTGGCACAAAGATCTCATCCTGGCATCGTGTCTGCTACAGAAATAAACTTATAATCTTAGGGTTTCTCTCCTGTTGCTTAATGCATTAGACAAAAAAGCAGCCAAGAAAGAACCCTGACGTGCCATGGACTAACACAAGAGGAGCTAATGGCTTAAGACATTAGCTAGAAGCTAAGGAAATTCTGGCTACCTAGTCTTGAACTATTTGGTTTTCAAAATGCAGCATGCAAATTACCTTGATTTTTAAGAGATGCTCCAGGGATGTGCACTGGCTCAAGGGACTGATAAGAGACCACAAAGCCTTTCCACCCTTAGGTTAGAAGCAAACCTGCCCTGCTTTGTTAACAGCAGGATGTCACAGGAGGCTGATAACCTTGTAATTGGCATGCAAGTTTTAGGCTGCACAGTACTAAACTTGTAATAGGGGAATTGTAAAGGAGGCAGCAGCATCAATTATTGATCCCAAATAGAATTAATAAAGAATGAACATTTACTACAGCTGATAAAATGTTCCATGCAGGATCTTTACCCTCAGTACAACAGCAGAAACAAGACAATAACATGCAAGGGTTGTTTTGCATCCCCTTCATGCCAAGCAAGACATGATGCCTTGTTTCTCACAAGGCAGAAGGCTATGGAGCTGCCCAGGATACAGAGTTGGTTTCCATCATGTAATCAAATTTGAGCCATGCAACCATGATGCAAGTGCTGAGTTTCAGTGCAGTTGCCCACCCTTATAGCTCATGTAGGGGGAAGTGACATGCTGCCAAGCCCTTTACAAGCCAGCTGCAGATTTGCAGACAGACCTTGCAGCAGGATGCTCTGCACCAGCAGAACTGGCCAGATTCTCTCCTCAGGTAAATAAAACCTCTGCTCAGAAGGCAGTGGTGAGGTTTAGGTTAGGCTTGAATAAGGCAGCTGAACCTGAAAGCCCATGCAGGCTAGTTGTTAGTCGGACAAGCATAACCATGTCCTATCAGAAGGGATGAGTGGCACTTGGGGTTTGGTGGTGTGCTTTTACTGAGCTTTCTGGAGAAGCTGTCTTTCCCCTTGCCATAGAATTTCAATAGCAAACCTCTCTGGGTATTCTTGTGTTTCAAGGCTGCACTGTGTTCAGGCATAGGATTTCTCTCCTTTGAGGTTAAGATGATTTCTCATTTAGCTTGGATAGAGAGTTGCTTCCCCAGGCAAAGCATCTCTGGAGACCACAGCCTCTGCTTGCTGTGGATACTTCCAATGATAATACGTTTCTTGCCCCATCCTCTTGGTGTGCATGTACTAGCACCAACCTAAATATTGTCGGTACGCATAAATCTACATAAATTAAGCCTCATCCAGTAAAGCTCTGATAAGCAGAAAAGACCAGATTAAGGATAAGGGACTAGATTGTATCAAGTCTGTGCAATTCTTTGAATTCTGTTGAAGTTACTCTGGTTTACACCACCTGATGGCGTAACGCAAAGATTCTCCCATTGCCTTGAATCAGGATGTTTTACGACCTGGTTCTATTTATTTGCACCCAAACTAAACTAACCTGCATTATGAATTATAGCAAAGGGAGGGGATATTATTCTCCTTCTTCCAGAAAACTTTGCATTCATCAAAGTTAATTGTAATCGGCCGTGAGCTCCCATAAATAATCAGATATATTGCTGAGACACAGAATAAATCCACCCAAATTATGGTAATGAGTAGGATTTTGAAAAACTTTAATCAAAATTGTGATAGAGAATCACAATCAGCAGAAAACTGCCAGTTCCTAAAGCTCCTCTGTCTGCAGTCATCACAAAACCCCTAAAACCAGGGAACACAGGAGGCTTCAAGGGCTGGATGTTGGAAATTGAATCAGCAAGGCCCTAGTCTCCTCTATGTATCTTCAGGACTATATTTATGTTGCTATCAGCATTGTGACAGAAGTACCATATGTCTTGCTGCTGCTTAAACAGGACCCTAGGAATGATGGGATAAGCACAGGATAACAAGGTTTTGGGGTATCTATACTAGACATGGTTTTATACTGCCCTCCTCCTAACAATCTTCCTATTGCACAGTAAAGAGCAGCAGTCATCACCTCACTTGGGTTTTTCCCCCTTATCCTGTAGCTCCAAACAGCAGTTTCAATACATTACTCCTACTAAAAGTGCTGTTTTTCAGATCAGCTCCCATTTTCTCTTACAAAAGATGGGTGCTCCACAGGGTCATCTCCCCTCTATATAAAAAGAGACAGAACCCCCCCCAGTCCTCACTGCTTGAGTGATAAAACAAAAGCTACCATTGCATCCTCCTGCTGCCATTGTTGCTACAGCTGTAATAGCTGGGAATTGCCCATGTAGACAATGTTCACAACCAATTGCTGTGAAGTAGATGATGGGATTGTGATTTCATGTCTTATGTTGTCAGGGAGTAACTGTAAACTCAATTAAAAGCTGAGACCAGAAGAAAGAAATGAAAAGAAAGAAGAAGAAGGGGACGTGTGTATACATATATATGTATGCCTGTGTGTGTCTGGGACAGAAATGATGATTGATGTCCTTGTGCCCCACAATAGGAAGTATCTGCTTTTGATGAAAAAAGGGGGATTCAGAATGAGCTGAGGAAAACCAGGAGCATGACTGGGAAGGAATCCAGCTGACAAATTACATTGAGAACAGATCCTTGCAGGCGCAGGAGGCAACGAGTTGCAGTTCTGATTGAATAGAATTGTTAATAAAACTACATTGAACAAAAAATGAAACGGCGAACAAATCCTTTCAAATAAGATTTCAGTCCTGACTTAAGTCCATGGCTTCGTTTCTGTGCTCCCCCTGTCCTTGCTCACTCAGCAGGACAATAGAAGAAAGTAAAAGAGGTGCAAACAGACTGAAGCCTGTCACATGTCCCCCCCAGATATAGATGGGGAGCAGAGGTGTGGAAGGATGTAAGCCACAGCAGTCTCAAACATCTTTCCCTTCCCATTGCTTTAAAGTTACAGCTTGTTTTCCTGGAAGTGGAGGCAGCAAATCTTGGTCACTATATTATATACCTAGCTCTGTCCCATAACAGGACAATATGGCACCTTTATAAGCAGCAACATTGGCCTCAGCCCTTTGTTTCTTCTGCTTGTTTTCTGCTACATCAGCACCCTAGACGTCCACGGCAGGTCCCCACTGTCAGATATAATGGCTAGAGAGCTCTGTTAGCCAGGAGCACAAGCTCCATCAACTCGCGTTGGGGCAGCAAGAGAGCCCTCTTTATGGTGACTCTTCCTGAGTACCTTGCTGGGGACTCTATGAAGCACCAGCCTATCTGTGCTTGCTTCACATTGCTGCTTGGACCGCTGTTTTCCTACCTTCTTTGGCGCAGAGACGTGGCGAGCACCACTGGAGGGCCCACGTGTTGTTTGTAGGAGTCTATCCTATATTTGCCACCCCCTGGAGTTAAAATATAATGAGACTTATAAATAATAAATAAATCAGCAATTCTTTTTCATGTCTTTAAAAAGGCCGTTCTCTAAGGCTATAGAGCTTTTAGAATTTCTAATGGAAGTGCAAGGGGGGAGCTAGAGAGTGTTGCTTCTTGATTTTCAAGCTAAACACATGATTTGTGGAGGTGAAGCTATAAGAAAAGAAAAATCAAGGAAATTAAATGTGATGGAATCAACTCTTTCAGTCCAGTACAGAGGAAAGAAAGAAGGAGAAAAGTGGACTAAGTTTTGCATGGAGCCTCTTAAGGGAAACATTTACATCCACTAGACAAACAGATCAAGCTTTTTAATGCATCTATAACACGGCAATTTGAGCAACTCCTTTACATGCAACAGGGTGTTGAAAACATGAACTCAGTGTCTGACAGATCAATAATGAGGGAGACTAAATGGGGAAGAAGAAACTAAGAGGCACTTATTAGCCTGGGTCTTGTGAGTCTTTCTGTGTTGGGGAAACAGGACAGACTGCCTTTAGGGTCATTTAGTTCAATGTGCAGGGCATAGGGCATTAATAATACAAATCCCCCCCATATCTGAAAGATTGATATACTAGCAAATAGATGGATCTTCAAGCAAAATATCATGGATGAAACTAATGTATCTGAGTTGAGGAAGAACAAAAGAAAAGCCAGTATCACACCCCCAGGTTCTGTCTGAGCAAAGCCTGCTCTGCCTTCTTCCCTCCTTCCTAATGAGGCATTTTACAATGCTGATGGGAAAACTCCCAGGTGGAATAGAAGCACCAAGGTGGGAGCTAGGGATACACTAAAATATATATACAGTAAAATGGAGGCAGGCACACAGGAAAGGGAGCAAAGGTGAAGAAAGGAAAGGGAATCAGGCTGACTTGCTCTACTGCACAGACCTCGACATTTGCAGTGTCTGTTTACTTCCATCACTCCCTTGATCCCCCCTAAAGAACAAGCCAAACCAATACAGACCCATGTTTTTTATTTACTAGAACCTTCTATTCAGTTGCCCCTGGTCCAGCAGGGCTTTTTGTGCCTATGTTTTCCCAAGCACCAGAACAACACTGCTAATCCTACACAGTAATATTAATGTAATCAATACAATTATGCCCATGAGAGAACGTCAGCCACTGTAAAACAACACAGCCAAAGGGATCCAGTAACAGAACAAAAACAAGGACAGGAGCTTATTTTTGGATTTGGTTTGCTCTTCTGTCATTTTCTATGCATTTTTTCTTTGCACTACGTAAAATAGGAATAGATAGAGCAGAATTCTTGGGCATTGCCAAAGAAAGCCAGCCTTTTGTTAAGGCTAAATACTAGAGAGACTCTAGCTTAAGTATTTGCTCTTAAGGCAAT